>JARJHM010001077.1:0-76774 GCA_033356055.1 Carex pumila | reverse complement strand
GTCAGGCATTCGGGACCGAAGTGCTAGGCGGCTTGGACAATCTAAAGGTAAGCACTACTTGTTCATAATCGAAAGGTATTGTTGATTCTCGCGGTTAATTCGCTAGACAATATTATTTCATTCTAAAGACAACTAATTGCTGATAATTATTGCAGGAGGCCACAGCATGCGACCTTGTCATGTATTTCGGTACTACCCCTCTGACCATTGCTAAGGGCATTGTATATCCTCCTGCAGCCGGTGATAAGTTGAGGCCCAACTATCTCCGCGTAGCGGTTGAGAAGATCACGCAGGATTGGGCTGTGAGAATACCGCTTCCTGTCCCTATCGATGAAATGGTGGTGCTTGAGGATGCCCGCTATGCGATAGTCCAATGGCCGAAAAATCAAATTATTTTGGACAATGTATGTAATCTCCAAATACAATAGGATATCTTATTCAAATCATTCTTTTCAAATACTTGAAAAAGACATATACAAAATTTGACACAGGCACGAAGAGTTGAAACAATCAATGAGGATGAAGCAATCAATGAGGATGAAGCGCTGTCACCGGCACGGGACATGGAATTAGCCTTGGTGTCTGTTGCGCCAGAAGTGCCTGATGCGCCAGTAGATGCGCCAGAAGTGCCTGATGCGCCGGTGGATGCGCCGGTGGATGCGCCAGTGGATGCGCCAGTAGATGCGCCAGTAGATGCGCCAGTGGATGCGCCACTAGACTGTACGGGGCTCACAGCAGAAGAGGTTAGCCGTTTGCCTAGTCAGTTGCAGACTCTCCACGCCCACTTGATCAAGGCACCCAAGGACATGACGGCTGTTACCTTCAGTGTGCCCCCCGGTATGTTTCTACACGATGGCAGGGAGGTCGTGCTGCCTTTCACAGAATTCAACGACTTTCTACAGGCCGCCTCGTCAAGCGATAAATGGCTCGATGTGGGAGTCATCACCGTTTTCCTCATGTTAGTGACCAATCAATTATTTACATCATGTGTATAGCACTCAAATATATACTCTAATGTAAAATGATGATTTTTCAGGTTCCTAGTCCAGAAATGCCGTGAGACCGCATCGAAAGGTAACGTGAACTTGTGTGCACTTTTGGACCCCGGCAGAATTAATGGAGCGATGTTGGAATGGTATCCGGATGATTGTGTCGACTACTTGCGTAAAGCGATGCATCATGCTCGTCGGGATCAAAAGAAATTTCTTCTCCTGCCATACCACCAAAGGTAGGTTACTTGTAACCCTTATTAATTGTTTATATTTTCAGTTAAAGAATTACACAATGAACCATAGCAAACACTTGTGTCACTATTACATGCTGAAATATATATGTCACTAATTTTATGCTAAAGTACTACAATTCTTTTCCCCCCACAGCTCCCACTGGTGTTTGTTGGTGATTGTGCCACTTGAAAATACGATTCATGTCATGGATTCAAAACGGCCCGTCAAATTCGTCACCACTCGCCAGTCCAAAAGAGTCATGCCTGTTATAATTAAGTTATCTAAATATCACTTGGTTTGATTTTTTTTTTTTATAATTGTGGAATTGCTAATTACAGTCACTCAATTTTGTAAGGGCTTTTCAGCAATATCTTAAAGAGGGTGGAGTGCAAAGCACGGGTAAGAGCAGAAATAAAATGAATGGGCTCTGGAGGGAGGTGAGCACACTATAATTTTATAATTTCATATTTTTGGGTTCAAAAATTTATTGTCATTCTGACATAGGCTGCTAGATGTAAATTTCAGTGCCCGCAACAGATTGACGGTTGGGAATGCGGTTATTACACGATGATTTTTATGTTTCACTTTGTTGAATTCATACAATTCAGATGGCCAGCATATCCGGTATGTAATTCATATGTTTTGCCTTGACTTGTCCATACAATTAATACTGATTTCCTCTAAACTTGTTTTATTAGTTGCATTGTTATAATTGCAATAATTTATTTATATAAAGCAAAACAGAGATGTAGTTGCCATATTTTTGTAACTTGCATGTTTTGAATTTTTCGTAGTATTCATCAGATTCAAAGAGTTACTCCAAGGAGCAGTTAGATCACGTTAGATGTATGTGGGCAGATTTTTTTACAAAACAATTTTGTAAACCAGAATATGAATTTGTATGATCTTTGTATAATTTAGTGTACATGAATTTTGTATTAATTTTTTATATAATTTGGAAATTTCCAAAATTTAGGGGTTTTGGTATTCTTATTTTGGAAATTCTCTGTTCTGGAATTGATCTGATTTTAAATGGCTGGCAAAACTGGAGGCTAGCCAAAAAAAAGCAAAAAAAAAAAAAAAAAACAGTAGTTCAATTATACACGGACATTTTAAAAATTATCCGTGTAGAAAGGTTTTTCCACATTAAAAAAATAAAGAAGAAAATTAATACATAAAATGAAATATTAAAAAATAAGAGAGCTACACGGATATTTAATTATATATCCATGTAGAAAGGTTTTTCCAAATTAAAAAAATAAAGAAGAAAATTAATACATAAAACTAAATATTAAAAAAATATTAAAAAATAAGAGAGCTACACGGATATTTAATTATATGTCCGTGTAGAAAGGTTTTTGCACATTAAAAAAATAAAAGAGCTACATGGATATTTAATTAACTATCCGTGTAGAAAGGTTTTTTCACATTAAAAAAATAAAGAAGAAAATCAATACATAAAATTATATATTAAAAAAATATTAAAAAATAAGAGAGCTACACGGGTATTTAATTATACATCCGTGTAGAAAGATCTTTCAATATTAAAAAAAAATTAAAAATAAGAGAGCTACACGGATATGTAATTATATATCCGTGTAGAAAGGATTGTCCAGATTAAAAAAAATTAAAACATAAGAGAGCTACACGGATATCTAGATAAATAACCGTGTAGAAATCTAATTGTACACGGCTTTTTATGTAATAATCCGTGAAGCTCGGTTATGGAGAGCGCCAGTGTCAAGGATTTGTAAACGGCTGTGTATGTAATAATCTGAGTAGCTATCAGTAATTGTACGCGGTAAATATCCGTGTGTATATATACAAGGATTTTCTACACCGTGACAGCCCACGCGGCAGGAAATCCGTGTAGCTCGCTTGTTTATGTCCGTGTATAATCACTTATTCTGTAGTAGTGTAAGTATTACTAAACCACCAAGCAAAAGAAAAGTGAACAATACAAACTCAAAGTAGCAAAAATTCCGGAGCTGTATTAACCATAGTAGGAATTATCGGTATCGGGATCGGTCCCGGCTGATACTGATACGAGATCAGGGTATCGGCTCAGGATTGGGTTTTTTTTTTTTTCTTTATAATTTGCTACGTGAGGATCGACTCAGGATAGGATCATGGTCGGCCGATCCAAATCGGTATCGGCCGATTATTCCTACTATGGTATTAACAATGAGAGAGACTGAGGGAAGGAGAGGACTATAGTTGTCCTAAGTCACAGTAAAAACTTCACTCGAAAGGGCTTGAGTAATGCAAATAATTTACATCAAATCCAAACTATGTTTAAAGTTTAAACCATAAGCACAACACCCAATTAAGCCAGTTATGAACCCCATCTACTACTACTTGAGACAATAAGTAAAAATTCTTGCACACTTAAAAAAGGGAGAGCATCAGTAATTTTAAAAGTGTTTTACAATACATGGCTTGAAAATCATGGTTCCGAAAATCGGCCGATTCCGAGTTGACTCGGCCGAGTCGACTCAGAATCGGCCTGGACCGAGCCGAGTTTTACCCGATTCCCACACCTATGCGAGTTTCTCAGCAAGAATCGGATGAACAGTGCTTGACTCGGTCGATTTTCCGATTTTACGGCCGAGTCAAGCCGAGTTATACCGAGTTTCCGACGAGTTGAGCCGATTCCAAGAAAAAATTTCCGATTCTCACTAACCTTGACTGTGCTGTGCAGCCTGTGCTGTCTGTCGCAGGTCGTGCCATTCGAGTTTCATGGGGGGAGTCTCAATCGGCGCAGGAAAAGAAGAGATCGGCTGAGGAGATCGGCGTAGGAGTCTCAGCCGGCGGTGTGCTGTCGTAAGAGGAAGAGGGGGCGGAGGGTTTGGGGGTGGGGTTACTCTGTAAGTGAGAGGGGGACGAGGGGGTGGACTGGAGAGGAATGTGAAAGGGGGCCAGACCTGAATTTTTGATTAAATAGAGTTAATTCCCTTCCCTCCTTACTCAATCGAATGGATCAAATGGTTCCAATTTTCGTGCTAGATGCATATCCAACGGATGAAATAATTCCAGAATATTATAGAGGTTATAATTGATATGAATTGGGTGAGTTAATTGAATTTCAATTGAAATTGATTTGAAAATTTGTTACGAACTATTCGAACTTTATCATTCTAATTTATAATCTGATTAATTCAATATTAAATTAGATATATCCAATTAAGATATTGGAGGGCGGATTGTAGTAAAATTGCTTAATGAAAAAATTCGAATGGGATTGTAGAACCCTTGTTTTTTTGAAATAAATTAAATATATCCAATTAAGATATTGGAGGGCGGATTGTAGTAAAATTGCTTAATGAAAAAATTTGAATGAAATTGTTATTATTACCCTCATCATCAGAGACATCAATTGAAATTTTACTATTTTATTTTTATCAATTTTTTCCTATTTTTTGGCTACAAAACAAGGGTTCTGCCAAAAAAACCCGAGTTACCGATCCGATTCTTCCGATTCCGGCCGATTCATCCGATTCTGACTCGGCGGTCAAAAATCCGATTCCGATTCTGATTCCGAGTTTCAGAACCTTGTTGAAAATGAAGGTTTAATACTTGATTAGGATGTATTTATAGATGGAAAGCTCCTTTTATTTTGCTCATGTACTGAGAAGATAAAGATTCTAAAATTCCTAAAAATCTGTACTGATGAGCCGTAATAAACAGTTCAATCATCAATCTCCTGTGGTATGGATTTTATTTCAGTCCCTAATACTTTCTCAATGTCTATTAGGATTTCATTGTTCTTTTCTGTTTGACAACAAATCAATATCACTTAAACGAACATTAAATTCAGCTACCTCTCTCATCCAAGCAATGGGCCTAGCCTTGATTCCTACTCATAATCTGAACCGAAATATTTCTGACTCAGTACCTTCCTCTGATGGTTTAGCTGTTTTGAATAACTGTTTTGTCTATCATGTAGATGGCTCGTTCAGACTCCCTGACAAAAGTGGTTAAAGAGAGAGAGAGAAGATAGAGATAGAAATAGGAATGAAAATGTAATCTTTATTTCTTGATCAGTTTGTACAGAATACAGTTTGCCCTTTTATAGAGAATGGCTACTCTCTTCATTACATTAACTATGGTTTAAATGTCTAACCACAGTTCTAACTAATCTAACAGCTTGCTAACAATCTTAATGAACTAACAATCCTAACAGCCCTAACTGTCTTTGACTGAGTTAAGCTGTTGACCGGCTGTTGACTGCTCTTGAGCTGATGCTCTATTACTCCCCTCGCAAGCTGAGCCGGAGGGACAAACGGTCAGCTTGGTAGAAAGAAGACCAAACCGAGGTGCAGCCAATGGCTTCGTGAAGATGTCAGTAATCTGGTCTTTGGAAGAAATAAACAGAATTTGGAGCGATTTGTTTGCAACCCACTCGCGCACAAAGTGATAATCAATCTTCACATGTTTCGTGTGAGAGTTGATCATAGGATTTGACGCCAAGAAGGTAGCGCCTATGTTGTCGCACCATAGAATTGGTGGAGAAGGAACGGTCACATGGAGTTCGGCCAGCAAGTACTGAAGCCAAACTAGTTCAGAGCTGGTGATAGTGAGTGGCTTGTATTCCGCCTCAGTGCTAGAATGAGCAACTGTAGGCTGCTTTTTGGACCCCCAAGATATGATATTCGTGCCAAGAAAGACACAAAAACCTGAGGTGGATTTCTGATCATCCGTTGAGCCGGCCCAATCGGCATCGGAAAAAACGTGGAGAGAAAGGGATGAGCTTGGTTGGAGGGTAATGCCATGGCAAATGGTGCCCTTAAGGTAGTGTAAAATGCGCTTGACTGTTGCCCAATGAGTCGTGGAGGAGCTTGCATGAATTGGGACACTTTGTTGACCAAGAAGGCAATGTTGGGTCGGGTAAGAGTGGCGTATTGGAGAGCGCCAACAATGGAGAGATAAAGGTGCGGATCATTGAAATCGTCACCATCAAACTTGGAGAGGGTAGTCTTGGGACACATGGGGGAGGGAGGGGAGTTGGAGTCAAGCATGTTTGCACGTGTCAAGACATCCGTGATGTACTTGGATTGTGAGAGATGAAGCCCTTTGGAAGTCGGGTTGACTTCAATGCCAAGAAAGTAGTGTAGTTGACCAAGATCCTTCACAGGAAAGCGCTTTTGAAGGGAGTGCATAAAATAATGAATCACATCGGCACTAGAACCTGTCACAATAATGTCATCCAAGTAGAACAATGAGCATGATCCCTTTAGAAGAGAAGATAAAGAGCGAGGGGTCGTATCGAGATGTTTGAAACCCTTGATCAAGAAACACTTTGCTTAACACATGGAACCAAGCTCTTGGACTTTGTTTGAGGCCATATATTGCCTTGTTGAGCCGACACACATGGTTGGGTTGAAGTGGATTGATAAATCCCGAAGGTTGGGCCATATATACCATCTCTTGGAGTTCACCATGAAGGAATGCGTTTTGAACGTCTAATTGGTGAAGAAACCAATCCCAAGATAGAGCAATGGTGATGACAACGCAGATTGTAGTGGGACGAACCACCAGGCTATAAGTCTCAAAATAATCAATTCCCTCCTCTTGGTTAAACCCTTTGGCAACTAATTAGCGGGCTTGGTAGCGTTCAAGGGTGCCATCCGCATGTCACTTAATTTGGTAAACCCACTTACATCCGACAATGTTGTGAGTAGGAGAAGGTGGAATGAGATCCCACGTGTTATTGGCAAGAAGGGCATTGTGCTCTTTAGTCATTGCTTCGACCCAGTGGCTATGTGACTTAGCTTGGTTATAAGTTTTGGACTTGGTATGAAGGTAGGATTCAGCCAATAGAGCAACATGGGAGGTTGATTGATGAATTTTATGACTCCTAGTGATCATAGGGTGCTTGTAAGAGGTTTGGGATAGAAGAGAGGAACTATTGTTGACCAAAACTGGGGTGTCTGTAGAGATGGCAAGCTCTCTGTTAGAGTTTGGATTAGGTTTGAAAGGTTGAGTTTTGGCGTGCCTTGGATGAGTTTGAAGGGATTGATCCGCTGCAACAGAAGAAGGATGCATAGATGGGCGATCAGTAATGGAGCACCTAGAGTAGGTCAGGAGAGGTGCTGGATCCAATCCAACACAGGTTAGATCGGAAGTAGGTGTAGGCAGGAGCGGCTGGGAAGTGGGATGAGGCGGATCGGCTACAAGAGTATAAGCACCCGAAATTTTGAGTGAGGTGCTGGATGAGGTGGGATTTGAAATGATAGGTCCAGATGGAGGGAGAGTGGTATGAGAAGGGAGGACCGGATCTACTGTGGCCAAAACTGGGCAGCTAGCATGCTGTTGTGCACAGGAAGCAGCAGGGGGTTGATTTGCTAGAACAGGCAGCCAAGTAGACCAATTTGGAGAAGCAGCAGTGGTTGAAATTGAACCAGAGAGCTGTTTCTTAAATGGAAAATGAAACTCATCAAACACAACATGTCGAGATATGAACATTTTATTAGTTGCAATATCCAAGCATTTATATCCTTTTTCAGAAATAGGATAGCCAACAAAAACACAAGGTTTGGAGCGAGGTTGTAACTTATGTTTGTTATACAGCCTCATGTAAGGAAAGCATAGATAACCCAAAACTCTCAAAAATTTGTAATCGGAATTTTTATGAAAAAGTTTAGAGTAGGGAGAAGAGGAAGAGTTGGCTGAAGGCATGCGGTTGATCAAGTACACCATGCTCAAAAAGATATCGTCCCAAAACCGTTCGGGAATGGATGCATGTGCCATATTAGCAAGAGCGAGTTCCACTATGTGTCGATACTTGCGTTCCGATGCCCCGTTTTGTTGAGGGGTATATGGGCAAGTCGTTTGATGAACAATCGATGGGAAAGAGCGTGAGAATTGTCTTGTATTTGGTACTACCATCCGTTCTTAGAGTTTTAATGGTGTGTTGAAGCAAATTTTGGACTTGAGATTTAAATGCGGAAAAGACCTGTAACACCTCATCCTTAGAACGCAAAAAGTAGATCCAAGTAAAGCGTGAGTAATCATCAACAAACACAATATAGTAACAAAATCCGTTATTAGAAAGTAAAAGTGCGGGTCCCCACAAGTTCGAATACACGATCTCTAAAGGGGAAGAAGAAAGAGAAGTAGAAGGCATAAAGGGTAAACAATGTGATTTAGCTACAAGGCAATCATGACACATATCCATTTTATTGCTACTACAAGGTAAATCCACTAGTACAAAAAACCCCTTCACCAACCCTTAATCACCGACTATTTTAAGCAAAGCATCAGTGTTGCTCACACTACACTGACCCTTTTATTAAATAACAGTCAGAGTTGTTGTCCAACACTGACGCTTTATAAACAGTCAGTGTTGGTTATCAACACTAACTGTTTTTCAAAAAAGAGTCAGTGTTGATCACCAACACTGACTCTTTTTAAAGAGTCAGTATTGCTACTCAACACTAACTCTTTAAAAACAGTCAGTGTTGAGTACCAACACTGACTCTTTGTAAAGCGTCAGTGTTGAGTAGCAATACTGACTCTTTTTCAAAAACAGTCAGTGTTGAGTACCAACATTGACTCTTTGTAAAGCGTCAGTGTTGAGTAGCAATACTGACCCTTTAAAAACAGTCAGTATTGGTGTTGAATACTGACTGTCTGTTTTTTTTTTCTTTATTGTTTTTTTTTCAAATATCATAATTAAAAATATATTATTTTGTTTTGAACATTTCATTGAACACATATAATACATGAATTAAGGTGGGTTGTTCTAAATTCAATTTAATTCTAACTTCAAATTTTGCATAAAATTATTCTAATGTTGTGTATATATTTATTGCAGAAAAAATTGGATTCACCCCAAAGGAAAGGCAACAGTTGAAATTATGTTAAATACAAGCAAAACACTGACTGTTCCTTGATTGCCAAATATCAACAATATACCAAATGTCTGCTTTGAGATGTTGGCTTAAATTATTTTTGTGACTGAAAATCACAGTTTATATGAAATGTGATTTCAACCGGGATTTTGGCAAACCAATATTTTGTAATGAAAATTATATTAGTAATATTTATACAATATTTAATGTTATAACATGTTTATTGCTTAATTAAATGATTTTAACACATTATATTATATAGCATTACATGCATATTGCATATATGACTCACATCTTATATGCATGAACATGAAACACAAACTCTTGTTTCATGAGTTAATGAAGACGTATGGGAATATGTCATCCATGGGTCGATTGGAACCGTTTAAATTACTAGTACAATTGTTTAAATTGTTTAAATTGATTAAGTTTAATTGTTTAAATTTATTTAATAAAATCAAGTTAACACTTCAAATATTAGAAGGGAATCCAATTAACACTTCATTGCGTCCGTTGACAATTTTAGAAGGGAATCCAGTTAAGTAATTTGTTGGATATTTTATTAACATCCAGCAACAACACTTTTTAATCAGAAACTGGAGGGTTCAATTTTATAACTTAATTTTTAACTAAATTTAATTTATAACTTGTCATGTAACTTGGATCTGTTAATTAAGGGCTTAATACCCAACAACAAATATTCATGCATAAAAAATAATGCAAACTAAGATCAAGAATTTTTTGCATAGAAAATAAAAATTAACTATTTAAATTATAAAATTTATATAGAAAAGATGCTGCAATAATATGTTATTATACCTTCACGAACGTGTCTGTTTTAAGTAAATTTTTATAAAAAAAATTGTTATTAATAGCTAACACTGACTGTTTTAAAAAAACAGTCAGTGTTGGCTGCAACAGTGACTGTTTTAAAAAACCGTCAGTGATGGCAGCCAAGCAATGACTGTTTTTTTTAAACGTAGCCGTCGGTGATTTTGGCGCTGTAAATTTCATTTCCCATTTTGTAACTCAAAATTTCGCGAAGCATTTAAGAAAGGTTACGCATCAGACCCTTCCTCCCCGCCTAGACCCCTTACCCGAAATCTAGGCCCTTCCTCCCGATAGAAACCCTAGACCGCTGCCTCCCCGCTTTCCCCTGCCTCTCCTCTCCGCCTTCCCCTACAATCACTTCACTGGCCAGCTTCTTTGCAGTGCCGCCCCCTTCTTCTATTTTGCTCACCCCGCCAAAACCTTTCTTCTCTCTTCTTGCGTCGCCCCAATTTCCCTTCTCTCTGACCGGTCGGAGGTGAGGGTGAAGGAACCAGCACCCATCGTGGTTGTGGCCGGCCTTGTTGCAGTGGTCACACCGCTCGGTGCTCGGGGCTCCCTTCCCTTTGGCCGCGTCCCTGTAGTTAGGGTTTGAGTGTTGTACCTTGAAGGCTTTGTTCTCTTGATTCTCTGACAGGCGAGGGTTCATAAGGGCTCGCCTAGACTCCTCTTGGTCGATTCTTGCAACGACATCATCAAAACTTGGCATCTCAGTTGAGGCCAAGATTGAGATCGAATCGCATCATAGCTCGGATCGAGTGCCCCCAGATAAGTAAAAATTAAGTCTTGCTCAACTCTTTTTTGTGTTTCAATTGGGGCTGTGGTTGGTGGTAGATAAATGTTGAGTTCTTCCCATTTGGACATGATTTTTGTTACCAATTCTAAGGTTACCTGTTCGCCTATCCATCCTAGTTTGTTTAATTTTGCATAATTTGGCGAATTTTGGATAGAGATCTGTTTAATTATCCATGCCATGCTGTAAAAGTAGGGTCTTGTTTGTATATTTTGAATTGGATGAAATGCCACTTAGTGAGAATTAAGGAGTAAATTTAGTTATTTTAGTTGAGTTATTAGTTCATCTGGATTCATTACACTTGTCGTGAATAGAGATTGAGTGAAATCACTGGACTATATGCCGTGGTATAGCTTAAGGCATCTAAATGTAACTCGAAGCAAATTTGACATCCTTTTGATCCATAATTCTGTTGTAGCAATACTGGTACATTTCATCTGCATGTCTCTTATGCATCCATAACCCATTTTTACTTTAACCAAGTACATAATTTAAATGGATTTTCCATTTTAAACATTTTTTAACCAGGATGACGGGTCACCAGTCTCAATATTCTCTCTTTCAGGGAGTAGTTCACAAGACAGGCATTTAGCTGCTGGTCGTAATTATGGCGTGAAGAGATTACAGACAGTAAGTCTCTTGCTGCATTCTACTCAGAGGTAATTCAACTCGCTGTTAATCTCTCTTTCTTTCTCAACATATAGCTTATATGCACAACTAATTCTGAATAATGAGGCCGTGAATAGCCGTGAATAGCCCCATGCTGGTAACTATTACTGTTCATGTTATCTGAATCTCACTAGGCTTGTTAAAGGCTCAAAACTTTTTGTTGCTCGACACTTCCTAATAGGAAAATAATGTACCTTTTGTAGCAATATGCCTGGTTAGTGGGAGCCCAATTAATGTATCTTTTGTACATTAATTTCCTAGATAGCTGGAATTTGTATCTGCCTAATTACAAGGATTAAGCTAGATAATTGGTACTAATGAGTAATGACATAACTTCTAGATCTTGGATTCCTCTACATAATTGGTACTCAATCTCTAATTTTCTTAAAAAAAACACCAGATATGCCAGCTACAATTTCAGAAAACATACTAGAGGTCTAAAAGTTGAAAGCTTCAAATGGATGCTGCTGTTTAATTCGTTGTTACTGTTACTTCGCTAAAATTGGGATCATATGGCTTTTGCAATATTGAAATTCTGTTTTATGGTGCTAGCTTGATTTTGTTGCATATAGTGCCTTATTTTTAAACTAGGCTTTCTATATATGTTCATTTCTATTCTGTTTGTAATTTTTATTTTTGTTGTTTTTCAAGTCATTAGTATTTCTTTTGTAAAATAGGAAATGATGGCAGGGAGATGGGTACACTTCTCGTATAGGTAATAGGTGCATCTCTTTTTTCTCAAAAAAATATTTTTATACAGGCAAGTAGTACAGACTGGTATAATACCAGCATACCCAAATGCCAGTGAGTGATTTAAAATTTTCTCTGTATTTAGATTTCTCTTCTACATTAGTGTATATTGTTCTTATGAAGATTTATACAATTTATCTCATGACCTTTACAGTGCTTGTTCCTTTCATTTTGCTGAAATACACAACTGAAGGGTATTTTTGGTCTTTTAACCTGCCTGTCTTGTGATTTTTGCACAGGACAGCCCATAAGTCCAAATTTCTTGTTCTTTATACCAAAATTCTCAGTAGGATGCAACCTATACCCTTGATTTATTTCATGTTTTTCTGTATTTTTTAGCCATGGTTTCTAATAACTTTTATAAGAGGAGAGTTTCAGCCTAGTACCAGTTTTTATTTGCTGACAACCTTTTTTGTAAAATTTGTACAGGGCAGACTACAATTCTGATTTGGGTGTTCTTGGTACCAGAAGTTTCAGGAAAGCATAATCTATATCCTCGAAAAGTTTCAAGAAATTAGAAGACCTAAATCTATGTTTATTACATTGAATAGGCCTCGTCAATTGAATGTCATCTCTTCTCGGGTAGTACTATCCTTTATATTAGTTATAGGTTGCAAGAAAGAGAAGCATTTTTATTTAAGTCAAGTAAATAGGTTTTTGATGGCAATTAACTTGGATAATTTGGTGTCTTTTGTGTGTTTTGTAGATATATGGCATGTAATTTGGATAATTTTTAATGGCAATTAACTTGTTTGGTGTCTTTTGTTTGTGATTGTGGCATATTAATTTTTTAATGTCAATAAATGTTGAATGGTAATATATGGCTAGCAAAAATATGGAGACTAGCCCAGAATCAAACAGAACCATGCTAACACTGACTGTTTTTAAAAACAGTTAGTATTGGTGCTCAACATCGACTCTTTTTAAAAAGAGTCAGTGTTGGTGCTCAACACCGACTCACCGACTCCTTTTAAAAAGAGTCAGTGTTGGTGCTCAACACCGACTCTTTTTAAAAAGAGTCAGTGTTGAGTCTCAACACTGACTCTTTTTAAAAGGAGTCGGTGTTGAGCACCAACACTGACTCTTTTTAAAAGGAGTCGGTGTTGAGTCTCAACACTGACTCTTTTTAAAAAGAGTCGGTGTTGAGCACTAACACTGACTGTTTTTTAGCAGTCAGTGTAGGATAACCTTCACTGGCGCCGGCTTTACTGATGCTGCAATAACAGTCGGTGTAGGAGTATTTGAGCAGTCAGTGAAGGAATTTTTTGTACTAGTGATCACTACAATGTAAAATATTGTGAGTAGTCATAGAAGAAGGATGGCCAAATCGGGCATGCCAAGTGTTGATCGACACTTTGCTACCAAAAAAATGCTTGAGGCTTCATGAGAGGAGGTAATGTGTAGAGACCATTTTCAACCTTAACTCGAAAAAGAGTCTCCATAGTTCGTCGATCCTTTATTTCACAAGAATGAGAGAGGAACTCAATTAGAATAGAGTTATCCCGTAAAAGTTTAGATAGACTCACTAAGTTTTTGGCAAAAGAAGGCACAAATAAAACATCATGTAGAGAGATTGTGTAATTTGAAAAATGAAAGATAGAGGTACCAATGTGACTTATTGTCATACTCGCACCGTTACCCATGTGAAGTTTGTCGACTCTTTCATAAGGCACATATGAAACAAGGTTGTTGAGGCCGTTCATCACGTGGTGAGACGCCCCTGAGTCGAGTACCCATTCAGGACCCAAAGTAAAGGAAGGGGTTTGTGCACTGTTGACTTGAAACGGGGTTGGTTGGGTCAGGTTAGCTTGGAAATGGGGTTGTTCAGGGTACTTAACAAAATCTGATCTATACCAGCAGTTTAGGGCTTGGTGGCCCTTTTTGTAACAAATCTGACAAATTACATCTTTGTCAGGATTCGGCCTAGAGGGCCTGGGAGTGACAAGATCAGGTCTTGGGCCATTGGGCCTCTGGTTGGAATAGTGTTGCTGGACTTTGAGCCTGTTGACCCTGATTAAACCCTCAACTGGTCCGATAATTGCCCCTATTGGATTTATATTTTGGCGGACCCGATTTGTGGTTGTAGAGAGCCATCGGGTTTGGGGAAGAGGAGATCGCACCCGACTGAGAGAGGGTTAGCCGAGCCTCATGGCTGTAGAGGAGAGCGGTGAGATCGGCAACAGAACACGGCGGCGCGGTTTGAACGGCGATGACCAGAGAGTCAAAGTCAGATCCGAGGCCCTGTAGAATGTACATCTGAAGGTCCTCGTCAGACACCGGCTCACCTATGAAGGCAAGCTCGTCGGCCACCGCTTGAATCTTCTGAATAAACTGGAGACAAGAATCACCACCCTTTGAGGTAGTCTGGAGGCACCGTCGGAGCTCAGAAAGTCGTGCTCTAGATGTGGCCGAAAACGAACGGAGAAAAGTCTGCCATAGGTCGGCTGATGTCTTGGCAGAGACGACCTGGGCAAGTATTTCACGGGTGAGAGATGACCAGAGCCAACCTAGGAGCATCTGATCCTGCTTATACCACGGCAGGTACGCAGGATTGGTTTTGGCGAGACCAGTGTCAGAAGTGACTGTTAGAGAAGGTGCAGGTGACTCAAGAAACTAGTACAAGCCATAGGCGTGAAGCAGAGGAACAATCTGTGATTGCCAAGACAGGTAATTATCGCGATCAAGTTTAGTAGAAATAGGGAGGGTGAGCATCACCAGCTGATGTTCTGGTGTGCTAGGGATAGGGGCGGAAATGGTGGAGGAAGCACCAGTAGGAGCGGAGTTCACCAATGGATCGGTTTCCATGGTGCTCTGATACCATAAAGAGAGAGAGAAGATAGAGATAGAAATAGGAATGAAAATGTAATCTTTATTTCTTGATCAGTTTGTACAGAATACAGTTTGCCCTTTTATAGAGAATGGCTACTCTCTTCATTACATTAACTATGGTTTAAATGTCTAACCACAGTTCTAACTAATCTAACAGCTTGCTAACAATCTTAATGAACTAACAATCCTAACAGCCCTAACTGTCTTTGACTGAGTTGAGCTGTTGACTGTCTGTTGACTGCTCTTGAGCTGATGCTCTATTAGTGGTGCAGCTTACCTCATTGAGAAATAAGGTGAATTAGTAAGGTATAAAGTTCAATGCAATTCGGATGCAGAATCTCCATTTTAGATGGAAACAATTGCTTTGCTTTGTGCCATACAAGCAGCAGTGGAATTGGGGATACAATAGTTTGTTTTCTACTCGGACTATGAGATTCTGGTATGTACCTTCAAGAAAATAAAATAGGCTGCAACAACTACAAGTGGCGGACTGGAGAGTGTATTCTCAACTGACAAATTACCCTCACTACACCTGTGTGTACAAATCAAGAGAAGAGAATTTAGGAGCACATCAACTTGCTAATTGGGTTTGCATCTCGCAGTTGTCATACATCGGACACACTTATCCTCTCTTCTCAACTCAGATGACAGCTTTTTACCAATAGATCAGATATATGTTTAGGGCTACGAATGAAATGTAACAAGTAGTGGAAACACCTGTACTTGGTAATGTATGCCTACGGGCTTCAATAAAAAAATAAAAAAATCACTGCTGGACATGCACGGCCAGTTTTCTCAACGGTCCATGTGAGTTTCCCAGTAAATAATGGTATGACCTGTAATAAGCTATTCCATAGCATCGAATCCTGGATGGCGCCATGCCATTTTGGCTTTATATCGCACCACATTTAATGAGCAAAAATAGCAGATTGATGGATTATGGAGTCACATGAACTTGCCAAATTAACTACTTTAATTGCATCAGGAATATAACTTAATTGGTTTCACAAGTTGTGTAACATTCATATGGAAATACTTGCTCACTGAGTATTGATGACCTCATACCGGCTCACTGTGCAACATTAATATGGAAATACTTGCTCACTGTGTAACAATAGATATAGTACTTGCGACATTCATAATCCAAAACATAATGACATTAGGTGTTTTGGGTTGGCACATTGATTATGCTTAACTGAGAGGTCAAATTGGGTTAAGATTTGAGGCCCAATAGGCAATAGCATATTATAATGATTGTCCACAGTATAAGTTAGAACTTACCGATCCCTAGCCCACGGTAAGGCTCCAAAACTCCTAATGCCATAATGTAAGTCCGAACTGTGCCTCCTTCGACTTTCTCAAGGCGGCAAGCAATTGCTCCAACACATCTTTCCTTGAAGTAAGCTAATACAACTAAGAATAATAAAAAATAAATCGTTAATGAGACATGCATAGTACCAGTATTTATTGAACACTTCATATCTACTGTTTAGAATCTGAAGAAAAAGATATTGATCCATAGTACAGACTGTACCAAAACTGAGACATGCATAGTACCGATATTTATTGATGTGTCCAAAACTGTACCAATAAATTAAAATCTTACCTTATGCTTAGACAAGGCATTATGAATAAAATTAGTAATTTCATTCATCTTGTAGACACAACAAAAACTCTAGCAGGTCAAACAAGGAGAGCTACCTTCACGCTATACATAAAATCAAAGAAGACTTATTTCAAAAGCATTAATTGTCCTACTCTGATAAATGCATAGTTCAATAGAAGTATGCCAAACAAAAATAAAAAAAGCATACCAGAGTAGAAGTTGACAAATCAGATGGTACGCCTTATCTGCAACTTTCAAATTCACCTAGTCTTAATAAGTTCCAAACAAAAAATCAGTTTCATCAGACATAATTTTTCCTTTTAGATTACCAAAATTGTAAGGTTCTAAGTGTAAATTTGATATACGACAATTTTGAAGTTCCAGTTTTGAACCTTGGTTTGAGTTTGAAATGTTGCATATATATTTGCTTGAGAATGCAGCCCTGAATAATACAAAAAAATAATGAATGAGGCTATGGTACCACGCATAGCGCGGATTGGTCTGTATTATGGATCAACATCCCTTTTAAAGTTTTTGCAGAAATGGAATCCAGGACATCAAATAGTACGGTCCGTCTGTTTTTTTGGGATTAAATTTGTACAACTCTTTTGGTCTACTCAAATTTGTTTACATGCTGAAAACTAATTAATAGGTTGAAGAAGAAGTAAAGAGATTGGATCAGCTAAAATCATCCAAAATGAAGGAGCTATATAGTTTGGACAAAAAGAATAGAGGTGGAGGAAATATGCAAAAAAAATCACATATGGAGTTATAGTCCTCTTGATCAATTATATCATGACATTTACAGTATCTAATTTATAGTTATTGACCAATTTATAGTATTACTTTATGTTTATTTACACAATCTGTCTGTTGTGAAAAAACAGTAAAACTTTGTGTTGACTTTAAATGCATCCTTCAAGGTAAGATCAATATGCAGGGGAAATTAAAAAATAAAATGTGAGAATATAGAAATTGTGAAACTGAAAGGATGCATTTCATGATGGGCTACCAATCCAAGAACTTGTGACTGAAATTGTGAAACTGAAAGGATGCTTGACTGCCTACTTAAACCAATCCGAGAGCTATCAGCTCAGGGTATTCACAAAAACAGTAAAAAAGACAAAAATAGAAAGCAAAAGAAAAAAGTACCTCAGCAGAGACGAAAAACCCTTGTGTACTCACAATATTCGAGCTTGGAGATTGCACAAAAGAGACCCGGTCGAGATCGTTGAAATTTGGAGAAGAGATATATAGAGAGGAATTAAAGAGACAAATAGGGTTAATTGATATTTTCATATTCAGATCTGAAGCAATCACTCGGGCCACAGGTGCAATTAAGTATAATACATACAAATATGCTATGTAAGTTATTTGATATGAAGATTCTTAGACCATTTTTTACAATTGTTTACATTTCTTTAGATAGGTAGGTAATCATTTGATATGAAGATTTTTAGACCATTCAAAAGTAGTGATTTTCTACCTATCTAGAAAAATCTCCTCGAAGGAAAATCAACTGAAAATGAGAAAAAAAGAAAAGAGGATAGTTATGTATTTGGGTTTAGCTTAGGGTGAAATGCATTGACTACTAATGAAGTTGAGAATCGTGACAACCATCACAAATGTACCTCTTCTAATGTTTTCCTTAATGAACAATACAACAGTACAAACTAATTTTATTGAGTAATTCTTTTCAAATTAATAGTTGAACAAATTAGTAATTGTGATAGATAGCAAGAAATATATACTACTAAATCAAAATATAGTACCTTGTAGCTCCTTTGCAGTTTAGTGAAACTAACTTTTCAGGATTTGTCTAGCCTTACACTATGGAGATCTGCTGCGCCAAAAACTGAAAATGAACCAGTGATATATGAGTTTTCAAAAAAATAAATGAGTAAATAAATTTCCAAGCTGTTCAAACAATCTTACCAACAAGCTAACCCCAATCGAATTAATTATTTGGTAAAAATAAAAAAATAAAAGAAAAAAGATATCAATTGGTTTAGTATAGTTACTATTGGCAGGGGCAGAGCTACAGTGCTACAGGGGTAGGCAGTTTGCCTACTCCTAGAATAATTTTCTTTTTTTTGGATTAGGTTCTTCAATGGGTCTTGCCTACTCCTGGATTTAATTTTGCCTATCTCTGGATTTAATTCGTAGTAGCGATTGACAGTTCAGACTTCAGAGATGAATGTGTGAGTCGTTTAATCTAATTAGGGAAGAAAGATATTTTTAAATCTTTGTTCAATTCGGAGTAGCGATTCCCCTTCGCCCAATTGATACCAATTGTTTTAGAAATTGCAAGTAATTATCTTAGTAATTTTGGTACCAATTAGTAATTTAGAAATTACATCCGATTCGATAGGCCTCTATGCAATTTGGTTGGCGGGAAGAGAATTATGAAGGCGATTTGAACTCGAATCCGTTCAAAAAAAAAAAAATCCAAACCCGATTTGTGCCTACCCCTAGCTCAAATCCTGGCTACGCCACTGACTATTGGCCAGTCTATCAATTGGTTTAGTATAGTTACTATTTCTTCGTAATGTTACAGAATATATATATATATATATATATTTTTTTTGAAGAAATATAGATGTATAGCCTCTATTTGCTTTATATGTTCACAAAAAATTGAAAATGCCAGATCCAAGAGTTTTGAACAGGCAAAATAAACTGGGATATCATCAAAGAATTTGTACAAGTCAGAATGTTGTGATGTTGTGATATTGTTTGGACAGTAGAGCAAGAGAATACTAAAAGCAACTGAAGAAGCATGTTATTGACTTTTAATATATAGATGACTACAAAAAAAATATCAGGATTAAAAATATTAAGATTTTAGGTGCATGTTTCCTTTTAAACTGTCCAAAGTAACTGTTCCTTAATAAATGTGGTTGTTCTAAGGAAGTGTATGGATATGATTTCAAAAGTTGAAGATAATTAAGCCAACAATAGATGATAACAACCATAAAAGCTCCCAAGAAGACTTACTTCAAAAACATTAATTTTCCTATTCTGATAAATGCATAGTTCAATAGAAGTATACCAAACAAAAATTAAAAAAAAAGGCATACCAGAGTAGAAGTGCAACTGTGCCTTTCCTCCCTCTGTGCCGGCTGCTGTACATAAATTTCACAACATATATTACAATATTAAATTCCTGTACATTAAATTTTACAACGTGTCTAACAATGAAATCCTATGGTGATTGGTGAGACTGTTGAAACTTTTAACTTCAAAAAAAGAAATAAATCGGATATAATAATTGAAAATATACTATAAAGAAACTTTGTTAAACTAATAAGATTAAAACAATAGGGAAAATTTCTAGTGTTCCCATGTGAAATCTTAAAATAGCCAATATCCCCATCAAAACTTTGCATAATTTCTTCTATCCCCATTTTACCTATTTAACTCCTTATTTAATTATTTTAATATTAAATTGACAAATTTACCCTCTTCTTCTTCCAACCTTCATACCTTCCCACAGATCTAACTCAAAGTTTGAGATATCTCAGGAAATTTGAATGCCTGTCTTGTACCATTTCGAGCTTCAGTCCTCTTATTGTGCTCTCCCAACCTTTGCTTCTATCACGGTGGCTTTGACTAAGGTTTTCACTGGATTTTTGTTTTCTCATGGCTAGGCCATCATCTCCTTTTTTAGATTTCAAAATTACCATTCATATTAATTACATGATCAACTGCAAACTATATACAAACAAATAGAATCTTATACCTTTGTATATATAAAGCTACTTCCATCACATAGATTTTTACATTTAGAATTACCATTTATTTTAGTTACCTGGTCAAGGAAACTTACAACCCATCGACCTATGTCACCCGCAAAGAAGAGAAATGAGCAATCAGTATTACAAAAGTATAATAGTCCTTAATATCTCTTAAATTCACCAAATTAATCCTCAATTAATCAGCCAATATAGAGAACTGGATCAGCACTTCCCTAATTGATATTGACCGGTAAATATGGTTCAAAGGATTTGAAATCTAATTCTCCACTGCCAAAATATCTCAATTCAAAATATTTATCTATCATTTTTCCAAAATATGGAAAGCTATAACCCTTTCTTTTTAAGTATTTCATGTATAGTAAGCAAAAAAAAATGCCAAACCGTCCTATTGTAGGAATACAATTATTCAATTTTTTTGTGCGAGGATATATAGCTTTCTTATTTGATAAAGATGAAATAATATTTCACATTACAATTTGAAATTTCTAGCTATTGAAGCATTTTTGTCATAAAAAATATACATTTTGGTTTATAGTTATGTACTTATGTTCGCCAAAGAGATAAAAGGAGCTGGGAGAAAACTGGCGACAAGTCCCTTTCCGAAAAAGGCCAAAGAGATAAAAGGAGCTGGGAGAAAACTAGAGACGAGTCTCTTTTCGAAAAAGAAAATTTATTTGATGCTTGTCGTTGAGAGCAAGAGGAGAGGGTAGGAGATGGGCTTGGAGATTAAAGGTTAAGTGAGAGGAGAGGGCAAGAGAGAGGTCGGGAAAAAGAGGTGAGCATGAAAAAAAATATTTTTGGGAGAATGTATTGAAGGTTTGAAGAAGGAGAGGGTAAATTTGTCAATTTAATATTAAAATAATTAAATAAAGAGTTAAATAGATAAAATGGGGATAAAAGAAATAATGCAAAATTTTGATGGGGATATTAGCTATTATGTTGTTTTGATGGGGATATTGGCCATTTCAAGTTTTTACATGGGCACACTAGAAATTTTCCCAAAACAATAATGCCCAGATTGTGTACGAAACACTGTCCTTAAGCGAATTTTGTCTCTACCGTGTAGGATAGAACCGCAATCAAGATGATCCGGGGTTGTCAACTTCTTGGAGCACGATCTTGGAAGTGACTGACGAAAACTCCGCATTATCCAGCAGTTGTTGTGAATTTAATCAATTGATATAATTGTTGGATATAGAAATGGATTGTGGGATATTAGAAGAGAAGTTTTACAAGTACAAACTTTTATACTAGTCTCACTTCTTACTCCTCAAGGATACCCCTACATGAGACTCTTAAGTCCTATTTATAGCCTTTTAAAGTCAGTTGGCAATGTCTAGAGACTTCATGATCCTCAAATCAAAATACAAATAGAATTCATTCTCTTGTCTTAGCTGCAATTTTTGATCAAAGGTTAGAAGGTTTGAATTTTCTTCTTTTGAATTAAAAATGACAATTTCTAGAGCTTTCATGAACTTCAAAATCAAAATACAAATCGAATTCATTCTCTTGTCTTAGTCCCAATTTTTGACCAAAGGATAGAAGGTTTGAATTTTCTTCTTTCAATTAAAAAAAAAAAAATCAAATTTTGAGTTTTCTATAATTAGTTCCAACAATCCCCCAAAAAACTCAAAATTTAAGAATTTTAAATGGTGATAAATATAGAAGCAAATTTGCTGGATATTTATATTGCGCATTGAAGAAGTGGTTTACAAACCTTGAACTCGCACATACCGGCGTAATTGTGACATTTCTCCCCCCTTAAAATAAAGTTCAGTCCTCTGAACTTAATTGCGTACTTGAATCGTCGAACAGCTCCGGATGCTTCTCACGGATACTTGCCTCAAGTTCCCATGTTGCTTCCTTCCTCGAATGGCGCCCCCATTGTACTAGAACGAACTTGATCACCTTGCTTCGAAGTCGTTGTTCCTTTCTATGCAATATCCGCATCGGTTCTTCTTGATAGGACAAGTCATCTCGGACGTGCAAGTCGGAGTGATCAATGCAATGGGATGGATCTCGCACATATCGGTGTAATTGTGACACGTGAAATACCGGATGAACTTGGTCCAACGCAGGAGGTAGTGAAACTTCATATGCTACCAGTCCAATTCGTTGAGTAATCTGAAATGGTCCAATATATCGGGGACTCAACTTACCTGATACACCAAATCGATGAACACCTCTAACAAGAGAAATTCAAAGCCACACATGATCTCCTTCTTGGAATTCTAACGGTCGTCGATGAACATCAGCGTATTTCTTTTGTCGCTCTTGAGCTGATTTGAGCTGACTCAACACAACCTTTGTCTTTTCAGCCACTTCTTTTATCATATGGGGTCCAGTAGGTGAATACATGCTTATGGGTCCCCACCATAACGGCGTCCGACACTGCTATCTCGTAAGTGCCTCTTGCGGTGACATTCCGATGCTCGAATGGTAGCTATTGTTGTATGCAAACTCCACCAAGTACAAGTGATCGATCCAAGAGCCTCAGAAACTTAGAGCATAGGATCGAAGCATATCTTCCAACATTTGTATCATCCGCTCGGATTGGCCATCTATTTGCGGATGGTGTGTTGTATTGAATCTCAACTTCGTACCCATGGACTCTTGAAAACTTTTCCAAAAATGCGAGGTAAATCGAGTATCTCGGTCAGAGATAATATTCCGCCAGCAACGATGATATTTAAATTGATATTGCATAAACAATTCAACCAACTCATTTCCGGATGTATCAGTCCGAAATGGGATGAAATGTGCGATCTTTTTCAGTCTATCCACTATGACCCATATGGCGTTGTATCGACCGACAATCCTCTGAAAATCGGACACGAAATCCATGGTAATCGATTCAAACTTATATGCGAGTACCTCAAGAGGTTTTAATAGTCCCCGCCCTCTTCCGCCTATCAACTTTAACTTGTTGACAGACTTGGCACTTCTCGACGTAGCTCTGCACATTTCTTTTCATCTTTGGCCACCAAAAGTGTCGCTTGAGGTCTTGGTACATCTTGACTTCACCGAGATGAATGGTATATCCCGAGTCGTGTGCCTCTGATAGAATCAACTTTTTCAGCTCTGAGTCATTAGGAACGCATATACTATCATAGAACCGTAGAAGACCATCTTCGTGGAGTTGAAATGGTGAGTCTGTATTTGATTCGAAATGTTTTCGAAACTGCTGACATTTTGGGTCCTCCTGTTGTGCTACTCAAATCTGCTCGTGTAATTCTGGTCGAACCTCAACTGCAGCCAAGATAATCGATGCAACTGCAGATGTACCAGCACTAGCTCTATCTCCCATCAAACGAGATGATGTTTCCAATGCTAACTCACGGGATGCACCTACATACAAATTCATCCTTCGCATTTCTTCGAGAAGATGCGTCTCACTTGTGATAATAGATGCCATATTTATCTGACTCTTCCTGCTTAGCGCATCTGCTACCACATTCGCCTTTCTCGCGTGATACTGAATATCCAGATCATAGTCCTTCATCAACTCTAACCATCTCCTCTGTCTCAAATTCAATTCTCACTGAGTAAAGATATATTTCAAACTTTGGTGATCTGTGTAGATACGACATCTTACTCCATACAGGTAATGTCGCCAAATCTTTAAGGCGAAGATCACTGCAGCTAACTCCAAATCATGTGTCGGGTAATTCTATTCGTGCGGTCATAACTACCAAGATGCATACGCTATAGCGTGTTCCTTCTGCATCAACACACATGCCAAACTAGATCAGGATGCATCGGTGTAGATTGTATACTCCTCGTCTGTAATTGGCATGGCAAGAACCGGTGCAGATACCAACCGATTCTTCAATTCCTGAAAACTCTGATCTTGAGCGGCACCCCACTAAAATTTCACACCCTTACAACAACTTCGTAAGAGGGGCTACCAACTATGAGAATCCGAGTACAAACCATCTGTAATACCCAGCTAGACCCAGAAAACTACGAATCTTGGTAACTGTCTCTGGTCTTTTCCATTCGGTCATAGCTCGAATCTTTTCTGGATCTACTGTCAACCCTTCTCCTGAAATCACGTGGCCCAGAAATATCACTTTATCAAGCCAGAACTCACACTTTGAAAATTTTGCGAACAATTGATGCTCTCTTAACCTCTGCAACACTATCCACAGATGGATCTCATGCTCCTCTCGTAATCGTGAATACACCAGTATGTCATCGATAAAAACCACCACTGTTGAGTCTAGTAGATCATGGAACACTCAATGCATAAGATCCATAAATGCAGCTGGAGCGTTCGTTAGCCCAAATAGCATAACCAAGTATTCATAGTGCCCGTAGCGTGTACGGAAGGTTGTCTTTTCTATATCACTCGAGTGTATTCTTAACTGGTGGTACCCCGTCCTTAAGTCTATCTTTGAATAAATCGAAGATCCTTGCAACTGATCAAACAAGTCATCAATTCGGGGTAACGAGTATCTATTCTTGACAGTTACCTTGTTCAATTCCCGGTAGTCGGTACATAACTGGAAGGTCCCATCTTTCTTTTTCACAAACAACACGGGAGCACCCCATGGAGATGTGCTCGGTCTAATGAACCCGTTTTCAGCATCTCTTCTAGTTGTGCCTTGAGTTCTTTCAACTCCGCATGAGCCATATGATATGGAGTCTTGGAAATCAGTGTCGTGCCTGGTGTTAATTCTATACCAAATTCCACTTCTCGTTCGGGTGGT
The DNA here is from genome assembly GCA_033356055.1 of Carex pumila. Classification (NCBI taxonomy): domain Eukaryota; kingdom Viridiplantae; phylum Streptophyta; class Magnoliopsida; order Poales; family Cyperaceae; genus Carex; species Carex pumila. Next base: position 51,750 of record JARJHM010001077.1, on the reverse strand, counting down.
AGTCCAACTATCTCGTCTGGGAACACATCTCCAAATTCTGACACCATCGGAATATTATTAATCTCAGGAATTTCTGTAGTAGTGTAAACTATTGCCGCCAGGTATGCATTGCACCCTGAATCAATAAGATGTCTAACTTCCACAGGGGAAATACAAGGTATTAGCCCTCCAATTGTTCTACACTTGAGCATGTATGACATACCTCTAGAAGTTGCAAAACAAATCCTGCGATGCGGACAGTCGATTGTCGCTGCACACTATTAGAATTCTGACTTGTTGCATCGGCTTATCGTTGCAACAACCCCCATTGCAACTACTCAATTTTCGACTTGTTGCATGGATTATCCATGCAACAACCCCCAAAATTGTCAGTTGCAACGATTTTCCATGCAACAAGCCCAAAAAAATACCGTTGCAACTACTCAATTTTCAACTTGTTGCATGGATTATCCATGCAACTGACATTTTTGGGAGGGTTGTTGCATGGGTAAGCCCATGCAACAAGTCAGAGTATCCATGCAACAAATCATTTGTTGCATGGACACTACTTACCCATGCAACAAATATTTTTATCCATGCAATAAACCCAGATTCTAGTAGTGGCATGTCTGGTTAACTAATCCATCCCTATTAGGACGTCATACCCACTAATATCCATAACCAACATGTATATCTCGAGGTCCCTTCCATCGACTCTGACTTTTCAGTTTCGACAGGTGGTGATTGCTCGGTCAGTAGAACCGAAAGGGGTCTGGACACTAAGAACTTTGTTACCAGTCTCAATTGGCCAATGACATTTTTCTACCAAAGCCTTCGATACAATGGAATGGCTACACCCGGTATCTATCAAGCAATAAGCATCATGATCTGAGATAAAAAGTATACCTGTCATCACCTCGGCCTGAGAATCAGGAGGTATCATGCCATCACCCTCGCCTAAAGTCGCTGATGCGTCATGGGCAACCCCCGCTACGCCAAGCGCATGTGCCAATACTCGTCCTCCAGTCCTGCCTCCGCTAGGCTGCGAAACACCTTGACCACGAGATGGTGGTCCACTCTGCCCACGTCCTGTGGGTCCTCTAGCATCACTGTCCCTCTGAAATCTCGATGCGTTCGGGCACTCTCTCGCCCAATGTTCCCTGCTACCGATATTGCTCAGAATGCGCCTGGTTGCATGTCCGGCACCACATTGGAGTAAAACCCTACCTGTATCCAGGCGTCGCTATCTGTCTAGAAGGGGGTGCCATAATCTGCCTAGGAGGTGGTTTAGCAGTCGACGGGCCTCCCTCTGACCTCACTATCTGCCTATTCTGATCCTCTCTCAGCTTGACATTTCTTTTCTGTCATCTGCATTTTCCTTCTCTTACCATGTAGCTCTACCTGTGCTGCATGATCTATTATAGCCTGAAGTTCAGTAGCTGCTGGGGTATCTACAATCATCGATATACCCCCATCCAACCCATCCAAGTACTGCCTATGGTATCTTACCACATCATTCTGCACATCTGCTGCATACCTTGACAAGGTGAGGAATTCGTTGTTATATTCTGCCACTAGTTGCCCATTCTGTCTTAGATCTAGAATTCCTTCGTAATGCCTCTCGTTGTAAGTTGCTTAAAAATCGTCGAGTGAACTGTTGCTCAAACCACTCACATGGGATCTTTACCTCCTCCCCGACATAACTACGTCGGGCTCCATCCCACCAGAACCTCGCACCACTCTCCAACTGCTGTTCTGCTAGCTCCACCATATCTTCCTCAGGTGCTCGACATAGAATTAGCTTTGCATTCACATTAGCGAGCCATTCTTCTGCTACGGCATACTCACCAGTGCCATCAAAACGAGGTGGATTAAGGCGCATGAAAGAGTCATATAACCTCCTGAACTCCTCAGGAGCACCCCTTTAAACCTCAGGTACTGCATCCCGCCTCTCTGCCTGGCGACCTCTCTCGTAAGCCGCAATCAACTGAAGGATGTGTGTTTTGAAAGTTTTCTTTTAATAATAATTTATGTGTTGTTCATGATTTTATTACGAATATTATTATTCTTGTTCCTTGAGATTTATATGTTATATCTTTAGAAGTATTCAAGAAGATGCTCTTGGTCTTGAATCATAAAACTCCTAAGATGACAAATATTTAATCACTAAATAAATTCACAATCGTGGTAATTAAGGAGGAACATTAATTACCGAGGAAGATTGTCATGTAGATTAAAGTACATTGAAGTTCTATAAATGTTGATAAAGGATTATCATTTAATTACATGAATATATAAAATGTGTATTTTATATATTGAACATGACCTAAATGAATGGAACATTATATGGATTGTGTCATTAATGTTTCCATTGTGTCTTTAGAATCTTAGATATGAGATGTGTAGGTTTTTCACATGAGAAGCATATAATGTGATTGCTATTTAAATACTATCTTATGATAGGAATAAAATAGCAGTTCGTTGTGTACAACTTGTGCGGGAGAAATCTATATGTTAATATTATCATTGTCCTTCAATTTGAGTTATGATATTACTAGGCCCCTTGGTAAAGTGGAATTATATCGCATGCAATATAACTGATGTAGTTATAATTATAATTCACTTGAGAGACCAAGAAAACGAATATAATCCAAAAATGACACGATCCTATTTTGCATATTATTCATAATATCATGTGACAAGGATAGACACAAAATTAGTGGATTGAGTAAATGATTACTATGTCGTTTGGATAACTATAATGTAATGATAGAACCTCTTATAGTCAATAATATAAAGTTTTATATTATTGCCAAGATGACATAGATCCTCTATATGGTCACACCAACTGAAGAGAAACAATAAGTATTTTACATTTCATAATGATGTATAAGATAAAATACATGTGATGAAATGCTAAAATAAAATGTCATAATATGACATGCTTAGACCATAAATAAATTTATGAAGTTATGCAAATATTATTTGGTATAATGTTTGAATACATTATAAGAATAATATAAATATTGTATAATAGAATAATATGAATAATATTATTTGTTCATAAATTAATTTATTGAACCAACCATAGGATGAGATTAAAGAGAGCATGAGATGGCTAAACAAGGCTAGTGGCATTTGTGTAATTGATTCAAACCTTACAGAAAGGGTTGCCCTAACCTTTGCTTATTTAAGAGGGCTCATTTGGAAGAAAAATAAGCTAATTTTCTGCCTATAACACTTGTCAAAATCAGCCCCTTTGAGCAGCCACGTTTTTCCTTTCTCTTTGACCAAAAGTTGAGAAGCTTGCTCTCTCATCTTCTCTTGTTAGGTTTAGCCACCAAGAAATCAAATAGTTTGTTGATTTAAAGATCAAGAGGTGGTTGTATCTAAGCCTTGAACTCCACATCCATCTATCTAAGAGATATGGTAGTTCGTTGTTTAGGTTCAAGGTGAACCAAGAGGTGCTTCTAAGAGAACGGCAGTTTCAAGAGATCTAGAAGGGAAATCGACTTCCCTCTAACAAGAGATTTGACAATCTCTTTAGGTAGAAATTATTATCTCCTCTTGTATAAGAAATAAATAAATTTATTTACTTTTATTTAGTACACATTAGGTGCTTAATGAAACTATTAAGAAGTTTCTTGTTTGCTATTGTCATATAAATAACGTCCTTTGTGTATTGAGCCAAGTGGTGATTGGAAAAATTTTAAATTCTCACCACATAGGCATACACGTGAAATCCTTACATCAACCTCTCATCTAAATCTCAATCCCGGTCCTGTGCACCTCTAGGTCCTGCAAGTCCGGTTTCAGCTCTACTAGCGGTTGGTTCGATAGGTAGATCCAGAATAGGACCATGAGCTCTTGTTCGCTGTCGTCCCCTACCTCGACGTCCTTCCATACTTCTGAATACAAGAAACATCTTATTAAGTTTGTATTTACTTAATACTATAATAGATGAGCCGTTAGTCATGACGGCCCAACTATAACGTACCCTACTCACGTATCCTATCAGTCTGGTTAAGGCTTAAACTTGGCTCTGATACCACCAAAGAGAACTGTCACACCCCACAGCCATAAGTAGTGACAGATCCCCGCCGTAAGCATACAACTCCCTGTATGCTTACCAGGCAATTACAGTATACCTCATAACAACATAATGAAAGAACTAAAAATGAGTATATATATATATATATAATAATCCAAGTACCCAATGTCTGGTAAAAGTAGTACATACAAAAATGTATCTCATACGGATATCAACCACAAGGTATAACATAGAGACTATACAATAAAACAATCTATGCACCCCTAGTCAAACAACAAAACGACCCCTAAATTCATCCGGTATCATACACAAAAAGGCCTACTACTCGTATGCCTCTCCCAAATCAATTGTACCGCAACCTGCAAAATAACCTAAATGGTGGGGGTGAGAAACAATTTCTCAGTGCGAATTTGCCACAATCAAGTTATTGGACTTGCAATCAGACTCCATGCTCAAAAATAAAATTCATATAATAACACATTAACAATTCTATATCAATACATATATGAATGCATATGCTCGACAACAATGAACAAACGAATCATAACTTATGGAATTTCCAAGATGAAGCTCAAATGTGTGCATAATAGGCTTAACTCATTTTAACAATGCTGGTAGCACCTACAGATGTCTCACCGAGCTGGACCCTTTATCTGACCCTCATCTGTAGGGTTACTGACACGTATAGATATTCAACCGAGCTGGACCCTTTATCTGACACCCATCTGCAGTGCTTTGGCTTAACCATTTACTAAAGTCTAGTTCAAAGTCATATATGAAAATTCACTTGAAATCATTTGAAATATCGTAAGATTCAATTGACCGTCCAAATACATTACCAATTAACACCTCTAATTGGTTTATTAGACTAAATTAATAACAATTCTTCCCCAATTTTAGATTTGAGCAAAACCCTAAATTGAAAATCAAGGTGGAATGAAATCGAGAATAGAATCACCAAATTAACGACATGGAAGCTCAATGGAGATAGATTACCCATAATTTATACACAATTTTCGGGTTTAAGCAAATTCCTAAGCAATGGTGAAAATTTTGAATTTTGAGAGAAGAGAGGAGGAGAGAAATGAGTACCCAATGGAGAGTTAGATGGAGATAATCAACCAATTTCCCACTTCTTTCTTCAATTTCTCAAGAGATTTGGTGGATTTTCAAGGGAGAATAGGGTTTTCGCTCTTCCTTTCTTTCTTTTGGCAAAACACACAAGGAGGCAGAGACAGGACGGAGGGAGAGAGAGAGATTTGCAAAATAGACCCTTGATTTATTTGATATAGTCTCAATCGTTCACAAACGTTACCAACGTTATAACGATTCAGCCTGAAATACACGCAAACAGCTTGATCCAATGTAGAAGGATCCACAAACGTTGTAACATTTTTCCAATTGTTACAACAATTCATGAAAAGAATAACAAGTCCAGCCTGATCTGACTCAAGAAATACTCTAAATCGTTGTAATGTTTGTCGAAAACGTCATAACGTTTTAATTAAATTCCAAGCTTCAAAAATTATGTTTTTGATCAAGTTTTTACAGAGCCAATCATTACACAATGTTTATAAACGTTGGTAACGTTTTGATCAATTTCGCAGCAAACTAAAACCTTAAGTTCAAATCGTGCTAAAACGTTGGAACGTTTTATAATCGTTGGTAACGGTTTAACCAAAATCACAGGAGATGGAAAATCTAGTTTGAATTTTGAACTAATCGTTACAATGTTTAAACAAATGTTTGTAACGTTTTAGGTCAAACAGCTCATTTTCTTAAAAATTTTAATAGTTGAAAATTTCTTAACGTAACAGAGCTCATGTAAAAGAATTGGCATTTCTGATTTCATAAACCTTGTTGCATGGGATGTCTCATGCAAAATATCACCCTTGTAAATGCAAGGCCCTTAACCATGTTATTGTCTCCTATCTACCAATGTAAATAATATTGGGATAGCAAATCCTCGCCAAACGTCTTAGATATTATATTTTATTCAAGGTTCACGCAAATAGTTGATACTATGCCCATGGAAATAGGCATAAAGTAGTCAAAAGTATTTTTTGCAAGGGTAGTCTCATGTAATTGATGCCCATGTTAATATTCTGGATTGTTTGGACAAATTATTTGCAAGGGACTGGCTCTTGTAATTGTTTCGTTGATCCCTTTGATATTATTTATGCTAGAGGCCCAATTTAGTACTCAACCACCATGCCTATGTTAATATTTTAGAATGTTGGAACAGATTATTTGCAAGGGCTGTCTCATGTAATTGTTTTTGTTATCCTGTTTATACTATTTTGTTAAAGAGATCCACTAGTGGAAAAACTGAAATTAGGATCGGTTATTTACGCACATTAGTATCGGAATATAACCGATCCTGATCAAGGCGATACTAATACTACACTAATCTGGATCGGTTAAAGAACTGATCCAAATAGTTTAAATTAGGATCAGTTCTATTAAATAACCGATCCCGATAGTATGAATTAGGATCGGTACGTTATATTAAAAAACCGATCCTAATATAAATTAATCTGGATCAGTTATTTAATAGAACCGATCCTAATAGTTATTTTTCATTTTTTTAATACCCATTAGGAAATAACAATTAGGATCAGTTGTTTAAAAACCCAATCCAGATTAACATTTATTAGGATCAGTTGTAAATTGTTATTTGGAAGTTTTTTTTAAATACAAATTGGTATCTAGATTGGTTTTTCAAACTAACTGATCCTGATGTTTTATTGAATCTAAAAAAAAAAAAAATTATTTGGCCAGCTTCCATATATATTTTGCTGGCCAATATGCTAAATTATTAATTTTTGCATACAAATATCACATACAAATCCTAAATTAAATATCATAGATATACACATCCTAAATTAAATATCACATACACATCCTAAATTAAATATCATACACATATACATCCTAAATTATTACAAAAAATTCATGTTCATGCAAATTAAGTTTACACATCCTAAATTGTTTACTTTTTCCCACCTGTACTTCATTTAGGAAGACTTCAACCCATTTTAGGCAAAAGTCACTCATGCGGTTGATAGTATATCAAGCGGGAAGATCCTTTGTCTTTTAAAAGATAGAAGAGCATGCACAATTAATTGTGTATTTAATTATATTGGAAGCAACAATGCTTATTTTTAGAAAATATATAAATGCATATATACCTTTAAGTTCGGAAAAACATCGAGGTATTCATTTATTATGTCACGCATCAACAACATGACATAATATGCACATTCCCAATCGGTTGGTTGTTGTGGGCACTATATAACACATCAAGAACTAGGTTATTCAAACCATTTTTGACATCTAATTAAGTCTCAACTTAGCAATTTACAAACAATGAGAGAAATTCAATATAAACTATTACCTTACAATTGTTAGTAAATAACCGATCCTAATGTTTTTTTTTTAATTTTTTAAATTATTAAAATCAAGATCGGTTATTTACTAACAACCGATCCTAATAGTAATATGGATCGGTTATTATGAATCAACCGATCCTAATGTTTTATATTTCTCAAAAATTATTTTATAAATTATTTTAATAAATTATTTTATAAATTATTTTAATAAATTATTTTATAAATTATTTTAATAAATTATTTTATAAATTATTTTAATAAATTATTTTATAAATTATTTTAATAAATTATTTTATAAATTATTTTAATAAATTATTTTATAAATTATTTTAATAAATTATTTTATAAATTATTTTAATAAATTATCTCCAAAATTATTTCATAAAAATTATCTTATAAATTATATTATAAAAAGCATGAAAATGAAACATGAAAAAAAAATTTGTAACATGAAAAAAAAATTACTTGTTACATGAAATAAAATAAGCTAATAAATTACATATAACATGAAAAAAATAAGTTACAAGAAAACCTATTAACATGAATTACAAAAGTCATATAACATGCTTCTCATCGTCTAGTGTTTCAATGCATCCCTGAAGAAAATAAAATAAAATGCTTAAGTCATCAATATTGATATTAAATTTATTTTTATATTTTGAAACCAATAAAAAATTTATATGTATGACATACCAATAAAAAATTAGGTATGAATTGTTTCATTTTGATCGTTGCCAGCGGGAACTTCTTCAATCCATTCTCCTTCATTATGATCTCTGTGCATGTGACTTGTTTCATTATCCTCACCAGTTGGTAAAGATGCCATGCCATGGAAAACAGTGGTATCTCATCAAAATGATCGTACGCTTCTTCGTCGTCCACATTATCAATCCTAATGATACGTCTTTTCCCAGATAGGACAACATGTCTTGAACCATCGGCCGAATCAGTTACGTAGAACACTTGCGTGGCTTGTCTTGCAAGTATAAATGGATCATCCTTGTATCTAGCCTTATTGAAATCCACCAAAATAAAACCATCGTCGTCGACTTTAACCCCCCTATGGTTATCGACCCATTTACACATAAATAACGGGATCTTAAATCTTCTATAATCTAGCTCTCAAATTTCTTCAATAAACCTGTAATATGACATCGATGTATGCAATGGTCCGGCACCTTTAGGATATGAAAAATCACTCGAAACGGCTACTAACGTCACTCCACTATTTTGCACGGTACTATTTAAATCTTGATTTCTTGTGTAAAATGTATACCCATTGATGTCATATCCTTGGAAGGTCCTCACGGCATGGACTGGACTAAGAGCCAACAATTTGACAATTTCTTTAATGTTTCCTCTCTCCGGAGCTTGCATGACTCTATGTGTAAACCATCCTTCAAACTTTTTATTGTGTTCGCCAATCAACTACTTGTCAGATTTCTTAGGATGCTATTGCCATAAGAGAGTCATATGCTCGTCCTAGAAAGGATGAACGTCAGTGAGGTGTTGCAAAACATGGAAATGTGCTAGTGACATCATTTTACTATCGAGCACGAATAATTTCGCACCGATTGTGCCTACCCCGTGAAGTCTATCCTCGCACCAAGATTTAGGGATGCCGATAGCTTTGACATCATCAAGATAATTAGTACAAAACTCAATAACCTCTTCGATAGCATAAGCTCTTACAATGCTGCCCTCAGGACGATATTGGTTCCTGACATATCCCTTTAACAAGTATCTCTCGAACGGATACATGTACTGTTATATTCCGAAATTCTAAAACATAATTAAATTACTAAATCGATCATTTGGCTCAAATAAAATTTTTAATTAACTTAACGATCGTTCAGAAATTTTCTAACTGACTAAAACGAATCTAAAATTTCGAAATATAAATAATGAATGAAATTATGTATATTAAAATTTAGAGATTTAAAAATAAAATAAAATATAGCACCAGGAATAAAATTATAATTATTCCGTAAATTAGAAACTTAGAAAAATCCGCTACAATTTCTTTGAATTTTTAGAAAAGAAGAAATTGATTTAATTAGATTCGTGTGAATAAATAAGTAATTGAATTCCAAATAAAAGTATAATTATACGAAAATATTCGTACAAATAAAATATATAATTTATAAAACTCGTTCATTTGGAACTTTTAGATAATTAATTGAATATACATAATTATATAAAAGGAAATCAAATTATTCGAATCTTAAATTGAGAAATAAATATACGAATTTTATGTGCGAATATAGTTACAAAAATTTACGAACTTTCGATTTGAATTTATGAAAGAAACATAATTTAAACCAATTAAATGAAACTATATTGAAGATTCGAATTATTTGGACCATTGGATTCCATCCAGCACGAATCTTAAAGCAGCCCAATTTAATAACCCCCTTTATTTCCTCTCTTCTCTCTCTCTGCGTGAATCCCACGCCAAACCCCCCCTCTGTTTCTCTCCCGTTCACGCGAGCCAAGTGCTCCGCCCGGCCTTCCCCTCCTCCGTCGCCGGCGAGCCCGCAAGCCACCACCACTCTCTTCTCTCTACTTCTCGGTCCGTGAAAACCCCACTGCCCGCCCCACTCTCTCTTTTCTACCTCCCCTGCCCCTCCGCGCCACCCCCTCCTCCTCTTTCGCTGACCCACGCCACCACCACAAAAATCTCACTTTCTTCTCTCTCTGACCTGTGGACCCCCTCTCCCAAATGATCGCTCTTTCTTTTTCTCATATTGCCGCTGATTCGTGAGAATCCGAAAACCCTAGAAATTTGGGTTGTGACGGTATTTGCAATTTCGATTTCGCTTGTGCTTGTGCTTTCTGGTGGTTGCTATGGTGCTTGCTTGTGCCCGATTAAGACGACCGCGAGGCGAAACCCTCGGAACCGACCACATTCTTTCGACCTTCTCCCTTTCGGGTAAATTCTGAAATTCACTTCTAAATTATTGATTTATGCCTTGATGAGTCGATTAATGCCGTAGGATGTGAATTTGCTAATTTTCGGGTGCGGGTTGTTGATTTTCCCGACTCGATCGAATTGCCCGATCCCTCTTTAGATGACTTTGTTGTGATATTGGTAATGCATAAGAAAAATAGAAAAGGGAGGGGCTTGACAATTATTGATAATATTAAGGGGTGTATTGTAAAAGCCCTTGAATTGTATAAATAAATTAAGTGTACGGGCCTCTATGCAAATCTGAAAATTTTGAGTTATAATTCGGCCTTAAGAAATGCATTTTTGAATCGGGCCATTAAAGCGGTGAAATTGGCCTTGAATTGTTAAGGTGAAATTGGCCTTGAATTGTTAAATTGGAATTTTCAGATGCTAACGTATGTTCAACATATGAGTACAAACATAATAGGTAAGGTAAGCATATACCTTAGATTAAGATATAAATAATGAAACCCGACTAAGAACAATTAATTAGTTATTAGAATGTGTGTAGTTATAGGCATTATTTAAACCAATTATAAGTTATATATATCCGCACCATGTACTCAAGGACATATGGTACGTATTAAGATTTCTTAATGAATGTTATAAAAATATCAAATGTTTTATAAACAAGTTATTAAATATAATTCTTATTATATAATATATTGCAAAATGTATAATATATAACCTAACATGTATTTAAGCAATTAGCCATTAAAGTAAACAAGTATGGTATCATAAATTATTATATGATACATGTAACATATACATCTATGATAATCATATCTGAATTAACATGTATATATCTCGATTAACATTATTTTAATTGATTATAATTAGCAAATATAATTTTGAAAGTATAATTATTATAAATAAATATAATTAGCATAACTAGTTTATTTATAATCTAAAATGGTAGGTTAGTATATATTATTAACGACACATAGAGTACGTAACTCAAAAATAATAAATAAACTATATTAAACTAAATACGAGTTAGTAATAATTGTACAATTTACACATTTTTATTAAAATAGTAGCATTAGGAAATTGTTAGTAATAAATAACTTTGGAAACCGTATTCAATATATTAAAATAGTTATAGTTAATTTAAAATAAATTAAAGTAGATAAGCAACTAGGTTATATTAATTAGGTAAGACACGTTTAAAATTACCGTAGCTCACGAACAATTAATTTTGCGAATATTTCGACATTAGAATTTTTACAAGCAATTTGTCTTCAAATTTAAAATAATAAAAATACCATTCATTTTTAAAATCAAGTTAGATTAGATTTATCAAAGTAAATAATCAAGTGACAAGTTTTGTAAACCAAAATAATCGAGAATACGACTTAAACATATTAAATGGGGTGAGGGCTAGAATACATCTAGAGTAGATATTAATTAGTTATAATTATGAAATTTCAAATCAGCAGACTCGGTACGAGTCTGATCCGTGGACTGATCCAGCTGACACACAGTTTGGAGCATACGCGGAGCACGCTGATTATTAGCGACAAAGACTCCAGCCCTACAGGTGTGGGATATCTGAATTATTTTCTTTCGTGGGCGTACTCTTACCAGTCGATCCATCTGACCTGACATCCGCACTTTATTTTAAGTAGTTGCATTAAAACTGTAGAGCATGTTTATCCTTTTCTGCACTATAGGTAGAATTGCATAAGCCCTGAAAAACCTGAATTTACTGTATTGTAGGAGTAGAGTAATTAAATAATACTATATTTATATTATTAGAATATTAGGATACTAGTTTGTTTTCTTCTCGTGGAGACAATATATTATTATTATATTACGTGCATACGCATGCATTGGTGAGGGCTGAGCAGAGTCGAGTGACTTCGTTCCGTCTTGGTGTCACTTGGCATGGGACGGCCCGACAGCCACTGAGCTGAGGGTCACTTGATCCTTGGATGGCTTTAGGATTTATATTATATGTATAAACTTGATTATGTATCTTTTTCGATCATTTTACTATTTGACGTGAGCAGTTCCGGACTCGAGTTCTGTGGCACGATACGATTCGGGATTTATTCCTTCCCTACATTAGGAGGTACTTTGCCTAGAACGGGATTCCAAGCCGGGTAGTGTTGGGTAGAATCTCGTACAGGGTTCCAGCACCGGTTTGGGTAGAATCCATGTGTTAGAACGGGATTCCAAGCCGGGTAGTGTTGGGTAGAATCTTGTGCGGGGTTCCAGCACCGGTTTGGGTAGAATCCATGTGTGGTGTCCTATTGGTCTGGCCGGACGGTAGAGTTCTCTTCTGCTCATGAGAAAAGAGATTAACTTTTTACGACTTGCATTGTATGATTTCTCCTATTGGATATGTTTGGGTGATGAATCGTTAGGCGAGATGACACATTGGATTTGATATAACCATCGGCTAGTGTGCTATTATCTTGTGGAGCAATGCTCGATGTCACTAGGCAACGTGTATCATTGCACTCTGATCATAGTCCTTGGATTATATTGTTTGGATCTTTTTGATCCTATTGGCACGGCACGGGGTGATTACTTTATCCATATTATTAGTATTATTATTATTATTGTGTTTGGGCACACAGTGCAAGGAGTACTGGATTCCGACTTGATTTATATCCGATATTACACCTTGATTTTATTTTGGGTTTATTTCGCATGTTGGCATAATAGAATAATCGCATCATGGCATCATTCAAAAGTATTGTAAATTCTATTAGCTATTAATATAGGTTCACACATGTGCATATTTTTAATTGTATTCATTTTATAAATAAAAGTGCTTTGACCGTAGAGGATCCCTGAGGGGATAATTCTGGGTCACATACTGGGCGATTTGTCGCTCACCCACAAGTTGTTTCGTGGGTTTTAGGTACAGGTTCTAGCGGTCCGCAGCAGGAGATGTCAGGAGCTGTCCCCGAGGGCCATACCACTTGACCTAGTTAGGGTTGGGCGTTTGATTAGGTTTACGAGTCCCGTATTTCTTGTGTTATATATATGGGCTCGATAGATCATGTATCCCCTTCTATAGATGGTGTTATTTGGATCCGAGATGGATCGAATTATATGTTATGTATGTGTATGTTTATTTATTTGCTATGTGACTGATGCTTGACATTTATATTATTTTGCTTCCGCTGCTGTTTGATTTATTACTTATGATTAGCCTTGCGTGCTTAATGATTAATTAAGCACGAGGCGAGGTTGATCACACCTTAATCCAGAATTCCTGGTTTGGGGTGTGACATGTACTGCAAAAAACAGGTCCACATATCTTAATTTCTCTAATTAGATGAATGATTAAATGAACCATAATATAAAAAAAAACGGCGGAAAATACATTTCAAGATGACAAAGAGTGACAACAACCTCCTTCTACAGAGCATCTAACGTATCAGGATCATTTACTTTGCAACAAATGACGTTAAAGAAAAAACAAAGCTTCATGATGGTCTGCCTAACACACGGTGGCAATATGCCCCGAATTGCAATAGGAAGAAGTTGTGTCATTACAACATGATAGTCATGAGACTTCATTCCTGTCAATTTTAAATCTTCTAGTGAAATTAGGTTTTTAATATTTGAAGAATATTCATATGGAACTTTGATACCATGAAGGCATTCACATAAGTTTTTTTTCTCTTCTTTCGACAGCATATGCATTGTGGGTTTTAAATATGTACAAAAATTTTCATTTTCTCTTTCCTTCTCTGCTGGTTGTAGATCCGGCAGTATGTTCAAGAATTGCATGTCTTTCCGAGCATTGATACCGTCCTTAGTCTTACCCAGAATATTCAATAATATTCTAACCAGGCTATCACACACATTTTTAACCATATGCATCACATCGAGACAGTGTCGAACCTCTAAGTGCTCCCAGTATGGTAAATCCCATCGCGATATTTTTAACCACATGCATCACATCGAGAATAAACTTGTTTACCGATCAACGGATAATTAACTATGATATTCTCGGTCTTTCCATTTAATTCTCTCTTTCTTTTTCGATGTGTGTGGTTGGCAGGAAGAAATCTACGATGACCCATGTACACAGTTTTCGAGAAATTAGGTAGCCACACATCGACTGTATTGTCCAGGCAAATAGGACATGCTTTTTCTCCTTTGACACTATAACCCGACAAATTTCCATAAGCCGAAAAATCATTAATGGTGTAGAAAAGCATTGCCCGTAAAATGAATTTCTCCTTGCTATATGCATCAAATATCTGCACTCCAGGAAGCCACAATTTTTTTAAATCCTCGATCAATGGCTCTGGATACACATCTATGTCGTTTCCAGGCTGTTTGGGTCCTGATATGAGCAAGGTCATCATGATGTATTTGTGTTTCATACATAACCAAGGCGGAAGATTATAAATACACAATAGAATCGGCCAACTGCTATGCTTATTGCTCATGCTACTGTGCGGATTGATTCCATCTGCACTTAGCCAAGCTTTAGATTTCTAGGGTCACGTCCGAATTCGAGAAACTCTCTGTCAATATTTCTCCACTAAGGAGAATAAGCGGGATGCCGTAATTTTTCGTCTTTTTTCCGATTATAGGCATGCCAACGCATTAATTTCACATCTTTAGCATTTGAGAACAAATGTTTGAATCTCAGTATCATGGAGAGGTACCACAATGATTTTGCCGGAGGTCCTTTATTCGGTTTATAATCATTACTTTTATCGCTGGTTAACTGCTTTCTACTATAACGTGAAGCACCATATTTTGGACACTCGTGAAAATTTTTATACTCATTTCGATATAATATACAATCATTTGGACACGCATGTATTCTTTGAACTTCCAAATTCACTGGGCACAATATTTTCTTTGCTTCATAAACATTAGATGGTATCTCATTTCCATCCGTAAGCATTTCTTTTAAAGTTTGTAATAACTCAGTAAAACTTTTATCATTCCAACCGTTACATGTTTTAAGGTTATACAATTTTAATACACCTTTCAATTTTGAAAATTTAGAACAACCAGGATACAATTCCTTACTAAAATCTTCGTACAAATTCTCAAATAAACAATACTGCTTATCATTATCAAAATCCCCTTCTAAATCACGTAACATTTGATCAAAATTATCACATTTATCTATCACTATATCATCATTTTTATCAGTATGGTATTGCTAATGCTCAGTACCAGTACCTATGTCAGTTCCTAATCCCCGTACATCATTCTCGTTATTCCACCGGTATGGTATTCTTGATGCTCAGTACTAGTATTTATGTCGGTTGGCAAACTCTCATCATGCCATATCCAACACTTATATCCTTGCTTGAATCCACGACGGATTAAATAGTTCCTCACTTCGTTCGGGTTGGAAAATTTTTTACCATTGTTATAATCGCAGCAAGGACACGACATCAATGCACTCCCCTTATTCGCGATATCTTCCGTAGCAACTCTGATAAATTCATCAACACCTGTCATATATTCATCTGATAGACATGATGTTTTGTACATCCAACTGCGGTCCATCTGCAATTATAATAAAACACAATTAATTAAGAAGAAGGTTAGGGTTAAATGTTCTAATAGGGCCAGCTTAAATGGGTCGAGTTACCATCCTATTCCACTCTTTGAATACCCTTAGTAGTGATTACATGTTAGTCGTGTTTTAGTATTTAAGAAAATTTCGATCGCATTTCCCCTTAGTTCTCCGAGTATTTAGGGAACTAATAAGAGGAAATGCTGCCGAAATTTTCTTAAATACTAAAACACAACTAACATGTAGCCACATCCTAATTGAGACAAAGTATTCAAAGAACAGTCCCAAAACAAGAACTATTCAAAATTAATCTCTAATGAATTAATTTTGAACGGGTATCACGACCTAACGGCATTAATCATGCGGTTGTGGCTCATAAGACAATACTCTAGCTATATACCTAATATAAATACATTTACTCTAGTTATATACTCTTATCAAAATACACATTCATGCACAAAACTAATTAAACATGAGTTTTATGTTGTACTAACAACTTTTGTTGGATGCCGGATCGAGTGAGATGAAGATCATTGCACTAAATCTCTCAATACTAGCCAATCTACAAAATTAAACCATCGGAACTTAATTAAGAGATGTATCGAGAAGCCCTTTACATTATTTCTAACTTCCAATATCATCGGATCCTAATTAAGAGATGTATATCCATTAATGACTATGATCTTCTCATTGTTGTATATAACTAACTACAATAAAGTCAACTAAAAGAAAAGGTAAGTTAACATGCTATCCTAGAACTAAATTCAACATGCAAATAATTTTGCACAAAAGGTATATGGGTATCGAAAGCTCTTTTATATATATATATATATATATATATATATATATATATATATATATATATATATATATATATATCATGCATTTGCAAATCTCCACATGCATATATAAAGAAAAACTTGAAATAAAAAAAAAAACATATTAATTCAAACTTAAAAGTGTGTGGAATCAATAAAAGAGCTAAATCAAGGACTATTTTAGATTTTGAGCGAAGATCATAGCTTCCTTTTTGTATAGGATTTAGGGTTTATATTTTGAGCCGAATCAAAGCCTACAAATGGTGCTCCATTTAATAACAAACTTGAGAAAAGAGATCAATTAATGAACCTGAGAAAAACATGAAGAGGTGGTGCACGGTAGGGCGAGATAGCTGCTACGTGAAGAGAGGCGAGGCCTAAGGAAGAGAGACACGCAAAGATTCTGTGATGAACCAGACTGAATTGAACTTTAATATGCACTATTATAATCGGTTGTTATAAAAACCCGATCCTAATTAGCATATATTAGGATCGGTTGTTTGTTAAAACCGATCCTAATTTATGAACTATTAGGATCAGTTTTTTGTTAGAACTGATCCTGATCCTAATATATACTAAATTAGGATCGGTTGTTTGTAAAAACCGATCCTGATACTATCAGGATCAGTTCTAACAAACAACCGATCCTAATAGTTCATAAATTAGGATCGGTTGACCAAAAATACCGATCTTAATAGTTTTTAGGATCGATCTTTTTAAGAAAACCGATCCAGATAGGTATTAGTATCAGTTGTTTCATATAGCCGATTCAAATAGGCCGATACTAATTTCAGTTTTTCAACTAGTGATCCCTGTTAATACTCAACCACCAACCCATGGTAATAAGCTGGACAGAGACATTTTTGTATATTTTAGAGAAGTTTAATAAAAAATTTAGAGAAGGAAAATGATAATACAAATTTATATATCAAAAACAACAAAAGTTTAACAAATTTTTGATAAACAAATTTATTAAAATGTGTCTGTCATATTCACTAGTTTTTTTATAAATCATGTAAAACTTTGAACCATATCCAGTAAAATATTCTACATGTTATGTTACAAAATTTTTACAACTAAATTTCAAATGATTTAAAAGCAAGAATCGAAAATCGTGCCAACAAAATAGAAGTTTAAACCTTAATTAATGCTTCTCTAAATAAGTAAGTCAAGTGTGAATTGAAACCGCGTCGAAATTTTGAGATTCTGACACTTTATAGGCTCAGTGCGTCCGCACTGGTGGTGAGTGCAGATGGCTGATCCGCACTAGCTTCTGTTTTCCTTAAATTGTTTTCTGAATTTCTTCTTAGTGCGTCTGCACGGGTGGTGAGTGCAGATGGGTGATCCGCATTGACTCCAGTTTCTTTTTCGAAATCTGACTAAGTCCTGAGTGTGGGTGACCAACTCGCACTGGATCTGAATGCAGATGCATTAGGCTCGGACTTTTTCTTGTTCAGTGCCGTTTTGATGAAAATTTGACTAAGTACTAAGTGTGTCCGCACTGTACCTGAGTGCGTCCGCACTGGAGTATTTTTTCTATGTTTTCTGGGCTTCCGAAATTCTGCCCAAGTGTGGAGTGCGGGTGGCTGATCCGTACTGAAATTGAGTGCATCTGCACTCAGGGTGTCTTTTTAACCAAAACCAGATTTTCTTTCATTTCTCTCTCTTCCCCTCCGCCCCTTTCCCCATTTTCTGTGATTTTTGCCCAAGAGAGAAGAAAAAGAGAGAGAGAGCTCCCCTCCCTCTCGAACCACCGATTGCCGCGAGAAATCAAAGTTAGAACCGAGAAAGTGGCCATAGATATCTCCTAGCCCTCCTATTTGGTATTCCTTTCACTTCCCATTTCTCTCTAAAATTTCAGATTTCTCGATTGCTCAGGTTTTCATTTTAAACCCGAGATTTGTGTTTGAATTGCTTGTAGACTAGCTCCTTGAGCTTCTTTGATTGTTTATTTGTCGATTATTTTCCCAATTTCATCTCAATTTTTTATTTCGATTTTTAGGGTTTTTTGTACCAAATCCAAAATTTGGAATAATTGTGAATTGTTTAGTCTAATCCGACCAAATAGACTTGTAATTGGTAAACCTCTCCCTCAACCTTGACATCTAGCGATTAATTCGAATTTCGACCAAATTAGGGTTTAATTAATCGGTAAATCGAATTGTTGCGAAAACCAAAATAGTGAACCGATAAATGAAGTATTACCAAATTGAGATTGTATGTGGATTAGAGGACCTGGATGTGAATGTGTGAAGTTTTAGATATTTTTAGTAAGAAAGGATGTCACACCCCCACGGCCACGGGTCACGACAGTGCCCCGTTGTAAGCATACAACACCGTGTATGCTTACAAGGTAATTAACAAATCGCTCAGAAATAAAACACCAAATAATAATAAACAAGTTCTAAATATAAATCAGAGTACACCGTCTGGTCAGAGTATAATACAACAAAGTATCTCATCTGGATACCAACCACAAGGCCCAACCTAGAACTATACAACAAAATATCCCTAGGGTCATATGAAGGTAAACTACCAAAGGCCTGCTACTCGTGTGCCTCCCCAGAATCGGTTGCACCACAACTTGTAAGATAACCCGAAGGGTGGGGGTGAGAATAAATTCTCAGTGCAAATTTGCCACAGTTAGATTATTGGACTTGCAATCAAACTCCATATTCAGAAATGAAATCCATGCAATAGCAATTCAAACAGATACACATTCATGAACAAAATAATGTAAATGCTCGACAACAATTAACTAACCAAATAACTATTAACAGAATTTCCAAAATGAATTTCAACAACAAAACATATATTGGCTTAACTGGACTTATTAGGGCTTGTAGCAACTAAGATGTTCAATCAAGCTGAACCCTTTATCTAACCCTCGTCTGTAGGGTTACTGACACCTACAGATGTTCCACCGAGCTGGACCCTTTATCTGACACCCATCTGTAATTGCTTGGCTTAACCATTCATTAAGGTCTGGTTCAAGTCACATAAAGAAAATTCACTCTGAAATTATTCCAATTGTCATAATATTCAATTGACCGTCCAAACAAATTAACACGTAGAAAAATGCCCCCGAGCCACAGACGTTACACTTGTCACCCAGGATTTCAATCGACATATCAATACAATCACTCACCCCTCGTCCCAACCAATACTGGAAAAACTGAGGGCCATTCACCTAAAGCGCTAGAGGGATCCCGGGCTCAAAGTCAGCTATACAACTCAACTTTGCAAATTCGTTGGATCCAAGTCAGCCATACGGCTCAACTTCGTAAATCTGCTCACATACACATTCTCAATCATCAATTCGTGGTGACTCTCAATTAAAAATTAGATCAGAATAGATCGACACAACTAACAACCATACAAGCATGCAAATCATTCAAGTCACGTCAATTTGGGTTTAATTTGATTGGGCTATGCAAATGATGTACACAATTCAACGATGTAATAGATCAGATATTCAACATGATAAATAAATAAACAGTTTAATTCCTAAAAATGAAATATCAAACAAGTCCAAGAACCTCGCACCTGTTTACGACGAGCGTATCACTTAGTTATGGTTCAGACGTCTCAAAATGTCCCGCAAAGTCTTGCTCGACCGAGCCTACACCTATATTACATGTACACTTGGTTTAACCGTTGTTCAGCGATTGAGATGCTTATTTGAGTTATATTAGGGCTTATACATTCCTTAACCAATTCCTATGTTTTGGTATCGATTCTTTTGATTCCTCCTCTCTTACTAAAAATCTCTAAAACTTCCCACATTTACATCTAAGTCCTCTGGACCATATATGATCTCAATTTGGTAACACCTCACTTACCAGTTCCCCATTTTGGTTCCCGCAACAATTCGATTTACCGATTAATTAAACCCTAATTTGGTCGAAATTTGAATTAACCGTTAAATGTCAAGATTGAGAGAGAGAGTTACCGATTACAAGTCTATTTAGTCAGATTAGGCTAAACAATTCATAATTATTCTCAATTTTCAAATTTGGTACCAAAAACCCTAAAAATCAATATCCAAAATCGAGATGAAATCAGGAAAAGAATCGACAAATAACAACCAAGGAAGCTTAAGAAGCTAGTATACAAGCAATTCAAACACAAGTCTCGGGTTTAAAATGAAAATTTGAGAAATCGAGAAATTCGGGTTTTGAGAGAGAAGGAGAGAAAGAAATACCGAATAGGAGGACTATGAGAGATCTACGACCAATTTCTCGGCTCCACCTTCGATTTCCCGAGATTTGGTGCGATTTGGAGGGAGAGAGAGCTCTCTCTCTCTTTGGGTGGAGCACACATAGAACACGGGGAAGGGGGCAGAGGGGAAAGAAAGAAAGAAGAAAAAGAAAATATGGGTTTTGGGTTAAAAACACCCTGAGTGCGGACGCACTCAATTTCAGTGCGGGTCGGCCACCTACACTTAGCACTTAGCAGAATTTCGGCAGCCCAAAAAACAGAAAAACATACTATATATATATATATATATATATATATAGGGCCTGGCTAAATTGCTGCCGGCAGTGCTGCCGGCCCTTTTTCGTGTTTCTGATGTCCAAACAACAAATCTAAACCGTTAGATGTTTAATCCATATTATAATCTACTTGGAGACCAAATTTTACATTTTTTGGAATTTTTTTACTATATATTAAGCTGGTTTGAAAACCACTGATTTCAATGCTGCAGAAATTGACTGAAATCAGCAGTTTTCAAACCAGCTTAATATATAGTAAAAAAATTCCAAAAAATGTAAAATTTGGTCTCCAAGTAGATTATAATATGGATTAAACATCTAACGGTTTAGATTTGTTGTTTGGACATCAGAAACACGAAAAAGGGCCGGCAGCACTGCCGGCAGAAATGCTGCCGGCAGCAATTTAGCCAGACCCTATATATATATATATATATATATATAAGGAGGGTTCCAATGCCTCATTTTTTCTATACCTCATCATACCTCATATTTTATATCTTCATTTTCTTCATATTCAAAGTCTAAATTGTCGATCCGAACCATTCAACATAATATCCATACTAAAATATGGTTAGGGATGAAATTTTATAATTTTTGAAATTATTTTACTATTTTTTAAGATGGGTAGAAAATCACTGTTTTTCTAACGGTTCAAAAACAGTGATTTTGTACCTATCTTAAAAAATAGCAAAAAAGTTTCAAAAAATATAAAATTTCATCTCTATGCATATTTTAGTATAAATATTTTGATGAACAGTTCAGATCGACAATTTGGATTTTGAAAACAAAAATATAAAATATGAGGTATAATGAGGTATGAAAAAAATGAGGCATTGGAACCCTCCTCTCTCTCTATATATATATATATATTCATTCATTCATTAATCCTGAGAAAATGAGAGGTTGGGATGACATGGATGTCGATCTCACGTGCTTTGCCAGCTCAACACAATTTCATGAATTTATTAATTCCTGATAACTTTCTGAAAGAAATACAACTAATTATTGTTTAATTGAAATTCAACCCATGTGTACTAATTTTCCCAGGAACAACAGTTGATATAAATTTATGTAATTAATTTATTAGTTCAATATAATTTTGGAAGTTCAAGTACCGGTTGTTCAATGTCACCAAGAGCACAATTGTTGCTTAATTAGTGCCTCAAACCTCTTCATGATCTTTGCACAAAACATAGAGATATCTTAACAATATTAATTGCAGATACGTACTCATAAATGATCGATATCAGGGTTCTAAATAGCGCGCTATAGCGTTTTCAGACTATAAAAGCTATGGCACTATCAGTGCTATAGCGGCGCTATTTGACAATAGCGCTGTTTTTTTGACTGGCACACTATGACGCGATAAATGCTATTTAAATCTTTGATCGATATATATTTTGTTTTTGTAAATTGTTGTTGAGATCGACTCAGGAAATTAAGTAACTATTACTCAATTGCAAATTAAAGTACCTAAAATAATTAATGACAGCAATAATTTATATAGCTAGCCCAATTCACACATCTCCGCTTTAATTATGTGCTTCATGTACCACATAAATTTTGTTTATCCTAGTAATAATTAATTATTTCACCAGTTAGGTACAATTAATACCAGTGCGTAATATTAATTTCTGACATTTACCAATATCATGACCCTCAATAAAAAAATCTAACATATATCTAGATTATCATAACTGTGGAAAAATATTTTACTAATTAAAAGCTGTCAAGTATTGATGAGAGCCGACATTTTTATTTTTACCCATTTTTAAAAATATTTTATTAAAAATAATCAGGGTTCAACCAAAATTTTAAAAATACCCAAACTGTGGAAAAAAAAATACATGGTTCCGATTTCTCTCTTAAATTAACTGGACAAATTAATTACGACTTAGATCGATATGTATTTTTTTAATTAATATCTTCAAGCGGTTTTTATAGTTTCATTAGGCTTTTAATCTTGTCACACCACATTTGGTTAGTGAAAATGATTCGGGTTGGCGGTTGCAATATCTTTTTTGTTTGTAACCTTAATTTTGTTGGATGTAATAAATTTATTTATATATGGTTTCTTAATTTCATTCATTATTTATGATAACGAAGCTAACAGCATATAAATTAAGAATCTGTTGAAAGCTCAAACCATGTTTGGTTGTATATATGATTAAAATTGTTTGTTTGTTTCTGTTGAAACTCGGGAGTTTTGTATTGACGGGAATTAATTTATTGTTTCAACTTCCGCCATATTATTGATCGATGTGTGCTAGCTGCTTGAATTCAAGAAGACTAATTAATTAATTGTTGTTGACCAAGATAATTATATATATATATATAGAGAGAGAGAGAGAGAGAGAGAGAGTAAGGGTTGGTTGCTATGGATAGCATAGAGGACCACCGTGCTATGGCTCAATATTTAAGTTTTCAAAATTCAAACGGTCGATCCGAACCGTTCATCTTATTCTTCATATTAATATGTGTTTGGAGACCAAATTTTACATTTTTTGAAATTTTTTTATTATTTTTTTAGCTAAGTAGAAAATCATTTGATCTAAAAAATTCTGCACCATTAAGATATTTGATTTTCTACCTATCTAAAAAAATAGTAAAAAATTTTCAAAAAATGTAAAATTTGGTCTTCAAATACATATGAATATGGAGAACAAGATGAACGGTTCGGATCAACCGTTTGAATTTTGAAAACTCAAATATTGAGCCGTAGCACAGTGGCCCTCTATGCTATCCATAGCACCCAAGCCTTACTCTTTATATATATATATATATGAGGAGGGTTCAAATGTCTCTAAAAATTTTATGTCTTCATCATGCTTCTATTTTTAAAAACTTTAATAACTCAAAATTTAAATCCTAAAATTCAAAATAAAACTATTGGATATGAACTATATCATTTTATCTATGTATGTGTAAAAAATTATGGCATTTCAACTTTGTTTCGGTTGTCATCTAGAGCTTGTAAAAATGTATACTAATGTGGATAATTTCTAAACGTTGATTTTTCAAGCTATTGATTCATATAAAAACAAAGTCAAAATGTGATAATTTTTTATGGACACATAGAGAAAATAACATAGATCACACCTAATTGTTTTATTTTGACATTTAAGTTTTAAAATTTGATGAGTTATTTAAGTTTTAAAAAATAAAAGCATGATGGTGACACAAAAAATGAAGACATTTGAACCTTCTCTATAGAGAGAGAGAGAGAAGAGGAGATGAGCTATGCTGAGCAATAGAGTAAAAAGATTTTTTTACTCTACGTTTTTGGTCCGTTGGGTCTCCTTAAAAAACAGTCGGATTGCATCTCAGATGGGGTTAGTTTTATGCTGAAAATTAACTCCAGTCAATGGACATGTCCATTTTCATTTTAACCCCCTCAGACCCCTTGCGAAGAAAGAGAAACCTTAAATTTTTGAGTTAATTTCTCATGTACCCTTCAAGAGTTCTTCAATTTTTTATTTACCCCTATACTCTTTATTATATTCAATATGTCCTTTAACTTTGTCTTTTTCTTTCTTATTTGCCCATTGCACAATAATTTGAACTTAACCTTAATTAAAAGACAAAAATAACCCTTTAGAAATTATTCTTTAAAAATTTAATGAGTCTCCTTGTTTCCTATTACGAACACAACTCAATTTGGGACTATAGTTGGTACGGTACCAGTTGGTACGAGGCGCAACACCAGCTCTGGTACAGAGGTAATCTGCTTCTGACTGCTCCCAAGCTTTAATTAGAATATTAAGAATATTTTTAAGAAGAAACCAAGACGTTGCTGGAACTGGTGGAGTGTATAAGACCACAACATAGGTACAGTACCATGCAACAAGAAGGATGAAATCGGTATTGGTACTGGAGCATTACTAGGATAGTTTTTCAGCTTTTTTTTTTTAATCTTAATTGGACTTTTAGTTTATTCCTCTTTCTTTCTTTTTATTTTCATTACTAGGATGATTGAATTCAAGAAGACTAATTAATTAATTGTTGTTGACCAAGATAATTAAGTATAATAAACTGATTATATATATAGAGAGAGAGAGACGAAATCGTCTTTCTCCAGCTAGCAATTGCTCTCTCCATCGCCTTCTCTCTGGTGATTTCCCAGCCCCCACCATCTTCCACCTCTTGCTATTTAATTTTCTATGAGAATCTCTCTCAGAAGCAATAGAACTCCATCGAAATCTAAAGATCGATAATTAAAACAGAATGGAGGAAGATAGTGAAATGTGGAAATGCAACTGAGAACAAACAAGAACGAACTCAAAATTGTCTAAAATTGATTCTAAACAATCTCGTAAGGACACGTCAGCTAAAAGAACTGAACTGGCGCTGATGTGGCTCAGAGACTTCTTCACTAACTGAAACACTCTCTGGACCATTTATGACTTATGCGGCCCTACTGTCAGCCTCTCCCTCTTTTAATTTGGTCTGACCTATCATACTGTTCGGGCTGCCCTTCATCATTCTTTCTTCTTCCTTCTCCTGAATTCCAACGGTCACCCCTAAATTGACCTCTTCTCGCTGGATATTTCCTAGCCCCAATCCTAAATCGTGTTTTGCCACACTCTCTCCTGGCCTACTCTCTCTCGGTGCTCTACGTACTTTCTGGTGCGGATTAGTGCTCTCTATTTTCTATCATATAGCAGCAGATATAGGGGTTGTACCAGTATTTGATAATGGGACAAGAATTTATCAAAATGGGAATGAGGAATCTGTTAACAGTTTCATCTTAGAACTTGAATAATCACCAACAAATTAAACTTGTAAAAGATATGTTTAATGCATTAAAATTTAAAACCAATTAACTAAATGAAGTTAATTACTCGAAACAAACAGCTATACTATACTAGAGAATCTTACATTCATTTGCAAAACACATGACTACAAGGATTCACTACATAAATTACCTTTCTCTAATTCCTTAATTAACTACAAAAAGGCACAATGTAGTGAAGGCCGGTGTTTGGTGTTGATCAATGTAGTTAAATAAATTGAACTGGTACGTACAAACATATATATACCAATTGAACTGATACCAGTAGAGGAAGAGGATCCGCACAGGGGGTCAGAGCGGGAGAGGAGAGAGCGGCTGGAGGCGGTGGAAAGAGAGAGGTTCGGAGGGAGGA
Source organism: Carex pumila (assembly GCA_033356055.1). Taxonomy (NCBI): domain Eukaryota; kingdom Viridiplantae; phylum Streptophyta; class Magnoliopsida; order Poales; family Cyperaceae; genus Carex; species Carex pumila. The sequence goes on along the minus strand of JARJHM010001077.1, from coordinate 25,408 downwards.
TGGTAGTGACAATGGACGCCTCCAGTGAACTGGACCAAAATTTTAGCGACAAACACAGCTGATCGATCTGAGATGCAATCCGTGCGGTTTTTAAAGCATATCCAACGGATCAAAAACATAGACTAAAATTCGTTTTTACTCTATAGCTCAGCACATATAGCTCATAGCCCTTAATTTAAGGCTAGAAAATAATAAAGCGCATCCGGTTAATTTGAAGCCTCTCTTTCAAGTAGAACGTCGGATTAATTGCTCTTTTAACCTTAATTACTTGTAATATATATGTTGGACTATTTAATTGACACATATATATAACGTTATCTCTATGCATGTGTGGTTAGATTTATAGCTCGTTGCTTATTTTTTTAGTTTTATTTGTATCAAATGAGGGATTCTAATAATTAATAATAATTACTTACGATTTATTATTAATGTTAACTAAATGCATTGATGCCTTCGTAGAAAAGTATGTTCAAACCTTTCCTTCAAGAGGAGGTATGTGATGTTATAATATATCATAATATTAATTAATTAATGCCTCCCTTATTATAATGAATAAAGATTTTTATCCATCTCCCATCCCCCATTTACACTACCAGAATTTTGATTTGTTGCAAGGGTAGCACCAGTTAGTTGTGGTTGTTTAGGACTCATGTAAAAGAATTGGCATTTTTGATTTCATAAACTTTGTTGCCTGGGATGTCTGATGCAAAACATCACCCTTGTAAATGCAGGTAGTGGTTTGACAATACCCGCCGGGGGTATACCCAGACTGGTCCGCCCGTGCCCACTGCCCGGGTATGCACGGGTACACGAGTACACGAGTACGGGTATAAGAAGGGCCGAACCCGGTTTTTAGGATAAAAACCCGTTGGTACCCGGACCGAAATGTACCCGTGCCCGCCATACCAGTGCCCTTCGTGCCCATACTCGTGATCCCCCTTTTTTTTTAAAAAAAAAAATTCAAAATTTAAACCAAATTTCCCCCCAAATTCAATTTTTTTTCAGATTTCTTGTGGCTACACATGTGTATATATATGTATATCCAAGGAAATCTTCATGTATGATTACAAATAAATATTTTTCTTCAAATCTGAAGCTAAACTTCAAGCTTTATATTTATTTCATACATAAAAGTTATTATAATTAGTGTATAATTATATGAAGTTTAACATCATTTTTCTTGATGCTAGCATGGAGTTGAAATAAAAAATATAATTTAGTGTCTAATTAATTTATTAATAAAAGCTGTCATTTTAGTTTAAACTTGACTAATCTGAGTTTCTGATGGGTTTGATATATTTAAAAAAAATATTGAACAAAGATGATTTAATTAGAAGGTTAAATATGATATTATGAATTTTAAAGAAAAACATATAAAAATATTTTAAGAAGGTTAAATATGTATATATAATATATGTATAATATATGTATAATATAGGGCCTGGCTAAATTGCTGCCGGCAGTGCTGCCGGCCCTTTTTCGTGTTTCTGATGTCCAAACAACAAATCTAAACTGTTAAATGTTTAATCCATATTATAATCTACTTGGAGACCAAATTTTACATTTTTTGGAATTTTTTTACTATATATTAAGCTGGTTTGAAAACTGCTGATTTCAGTCAATTTCTGCAGCATTGAAATCAGCGGTTTTCAAACCAGCTTAATATATAGTAAAAAAATTCCAAAAAATGTAAAATTTGGTCTCCAAGTAGATTATAATATGGATTAAACATCTAACGGTTTAGATTTGTTGTTTGGACATCAGAAACACGAAAAAGGGCCAGCAGCACTGCCGGCAGAAATGCTGCCGGCAGCAATTTAGCCAGACCCGTATAATATATGTATGTATATACATGTATATATAAGAGGAGGGCTCCAATGTCTCATTTTTTTTATACCTCATCATACCTCATATTTTATATCTTCATTTTTTTCATATTCAAAGTCTAAATTGTCGATCTGAACCGTTCAACATGATATCCATACTAAAATATGGTTAGGGATGAAATTTTATATTTTTTGAAATTTTTTACTATTTTTTAAGATGGGTAGAAAATCACTGTTTTTTGAACGATTAGGGTTTAACAGGTAGGACCCATGTTCATACCCATGCAATTAATCATGTGGGTTCCATGTTCGTTGCCCATGTAAAAAATTAGGTGGGCCCCATGGTCTCTAGCCATGCAAATAATCAAGTGGGACCCACATGATTTATTCTTGCAATTACATAGATGGGACCCACTATTCTATCATTGCAAATACTTAGATGGGATCCACACTTCTAGCCTTGCAAATGCTCCTGTCCAGGTGCCAAATATGAAAGTTTTTACATGCGTAGTTGTTGCATGGTAAACCTTATGCAACAAGCCTGAAAAAAGTATTTATATGGGTGTCCATGCTAATACAGAGTATTTACAACGAGGGTATTAACAAGGATAGTATTACCAAGGGCGGTTCATGCAATTGGCGTTTTTCAGGCTTGTTGCAAGGGTATGTTCATGCAACAAGCTCTCATACCCTTGCAACAAACTAGAATTCTGGTGGTGTTATCCCCGTCTAAATATCTTTCTATAACTAACATATTAACTATAAAATTAAGAATCTAACAAATTTGTCAACTTGTAAGGTCCCTCGGAGAGATATTTAAATAAAGATAGGCCAGGAATCGATAACTGTACGGACGAGACAGGTTGCCTCTGGTTTTGTTATCCCCAGCTTGAGCCAGCCAGATTCATCCTTTCAATCTTTGTTTGTAACATTATATATATAAACACTGACATTATTCCCAGCCCATATTTCTCAGAAATTTTTATTAATAGAAATTATCATAAAATAATATTAAATATTAGATGAATTGTATTCGTATTTCAATTTCATAGAAAAATCATAAATTTTGTCTAGTTCCTTTATAATATCATAATTATTGTATTTATAAGAAGAAGAAGAAGAATTAACAGGGTTTTAAAGGAACTGAATTTTTTTTTTTAATTCCTCTGAGAATTTGAATTTTTTGGGGATTTGAATTTAAAAAAAAAAATGTGACAGGTAGTATAGTAAAATTATCAAACTTTATCAATTTTTGTTTGCATCGTTGTGTTGAAGTAATAATATAATTAAAATAATAAAAAATAGTATATATAATAGCTATATTGTATTCTAGATTTTTGAAAATTATTGTATCGTCGTATCCATATTGTATCTGATACGATATCCGTATTCTTATCCATGTAACTTAGTCTACAACATAAATATTAGTACATAAATGCACAGGTGTTAATACTTTTCATATTACGTATCAATACAATTAAGCATAAAACAGAGTAATTTGTAAAAAATATTAAATTAAGAGACTTTTAATGTAACAATTCATACTTCAGTTATAAGTATGAATACTTATAATACTTGATATTAATACTTTCAAACATCATCTAGTGCCGCAAGGAAAAAAAAGAAAAAAGAAAAAGATAGAGAATATGTTGGATACAAACAGTTGATACACGAACTATTCATACTTGTATGACGAGGTATGAATATTTGCAATATTTGAAATTAATACTTTCATATATCATCCCGTGTCATATGAAAATGAAAATAAAAATTTTATAGATTCTGTTAGTTACTAACACTTAACATATGAACTATTTACACTTACAGGATGATGTATAAATACTTGCATACTTGATACTAATATTTTCAGACATCATCCAATGTCATATGAAATTTTTTTTGATAAAATATGTTAGGTACAAATACTTCAGACATGAATTATTTACACTTGCATTACGAGATATGAATACTTGCATGGCGAGGTATGAATACTTGCTCGACAAGATATGAATACTTACATGACAAGGTATTCACGAGAATGTATGAATACTTGTATGACGAGGTATGAATACTTGCATGAAGAACAACTCGGAAGTACGTCATCATGAACCTCATTTGAAAGTGAAAATTGCGTAGAAGACATTCACGGTTTTAGATTTGCAAATTTTCTCACAGATCATTATAAATATTGGTGAGATTGAACGGAGAAAAAAAATCACCTCTAAAAACATATAAAAGACGAGTGTGTGATGTGTCTAGTTTTTTTTTAAATACTTGATATCTTAGGTATGAATACTTGATATATTATATATTAACACTTGCTCACATAGGTATCCATTTTTGCATGTGTCAAGTTAATGAGCGATCTATTGGGGTTTTGACGGTTCAAACCCATTGATTAAGTATGTTGGGGTTTTGACGGTTCAAACCCATTTATTTGCTTAAGGTGCGGAAAGAGTAAAACAAAATTTTTACATCTAACTTAAGTTACAGATTAAATGAGGTATGTTAGGAAACTTTCTAAGGCAGTCCACCTTCAGTATTCCTTCGGCATCAAAACCTCATTTAATTATTTTACAGATCTACTCCATAATTGATTTCTAAAACTTTAATCTACTTACCAATTAAATAGATTAATATAACATATTTATACCTTATTTCGAAATCACAGCTGGAATGCAGACCGAGCGAGTAGAGCTACATCACGGGAATGATTCTCCTCGGAGCACCAAACGTATGGTGCCTTTATCAGTTATCCACCAGGACTAACCGGAGAGCGGTTTATTTCTTTTGCCAGAAATACTATAAACCGCGGAATTCTGCAAAAACACTATTCACGAGGAAAAGACGAAAACCCGTAAACACGAATTTTCAGTTACTCAGTTTCATCAATGAGCAAAACTGACATACCGTGAAATTCGGTAAAACAATATTCATCGATCCCGTAAATATACTTCACAACAATCCGCAAGATTATACGTCAACTATGTATAACTTTCTTTTCTCAATCGAAACACTATTTGGGAGAGAAACCGAGAAAGAGAGAAAATACCGATTTGTTTCGACACGAAACGATATGAATGAATTAGTGGTTTTTCTCTCTACATGCACCCCTCTATTTATAGCCTCTAAAATGGTGTGAAAAGACCAAAATACCCCTATGACAAGGCATGCCACCTAGGGGTGAGGTGTCATGTGGATAGGATTGATGACGTGTCATCTGGATAGGATCGATGACGTGTCATGCGGATAAGAACAAATCTGAAAAGACCCGAATGCCCTCGGCCTGAATACAAATAATATTCGTATAATTATTCTGAACAATTATAATTCTTGCGGTTGTTGTTTCGGTAACTTTTATACAACGTAACATGTACGTTTATAAATTAACCGTTGTTTCTGCTTGTCATTTTTATATGACATTTATAATTTAATTATATCACGTATAATTAATTATAACTATCTTAATATTAATTATAATCAATTTATAATTAATCAGTAAGATTATCCGAATAGCTCCTATATGGTGTGACCCAATAGGATCTGTGTTATGTTGGTAAATAGAGTTAAAACTATTTTAACTTCTATAATCATGAGAGGCATCTGGCAGAATACATCATGACCATCCAATTACACAGATGATGCTGTACTGTACAATATCACGATCCAGTAAAAAATTTACTTCTGTCAGTTCTTTTGTCACATAGCTATCATATCAGTTTCAAGGTAGATGTGTGTCATCCTTGCTAACTTACTCTTTTGTTAATCTTGAGCAGATTATCAAATATAATTACTCTTGTAATTATACCGCATGCAGATAATCTAACTCTACCAAGGGGCCCAGTGATGCTATAGCTCGTACAAAAATACGAGGGACAATAGTACTTTTGGTAAACCATCACTTCCTTAGCTAAGCTATACATATGGAAGTGCTACCGTTATGACTGCTTTTTATGGACAGCATTAGATAACACTCACACATACACATCTCTTAGCTAGAACGATGAATACCTCATACTGTAGAACTTTACACTGAATGAAAACATTAATGACACGAACACAATTCTATTCAATGTTTCATTCGAGGTCTGTCAAATACCATGTTCCTAGAACATGTATCTATGTGATTAAAATGACATCTCGTGTCAGGTGGTTTGTAAAACTTAACCATCTTTTAATCCACATACTAACCTTATCGCAGTAATTAGTGTTCCTGCTAATTACCTTGGTCAGTGACTTTTTAAGAGTATGTATCATCTATATTATGGAGTTTCACAATTTCAGTCATGAACTCGAAATGATCCATAAATTCAATAATACTCAAGGCAACAAAATGATATATAAATAAACATTCAATTCATGAACAAAGCTTTATGATAAATTATCGTATTATTGACTTCTAGATTATTACAAACTAACACGATCCTCACAAATAGTTATTGACTGGGGGATAAATGAGAGAAATTAACTGGGGGATAGTTAGTCGATCTCTATTATAATATATGTGTATATTATATATATATTATGTCGTCAATTAAAACAAGACAAATGACCTCGCTCTCCTCTCAATCTCTAGCTAGCTAGTATCTCAACAAATTAAAGTCAAACCACCATTCATTAATTCTTCATCAATAATTGATCTGTCAAGATTCTCTCAGGCTTCTCAACTCCAAATCATTAATTCATCTGATAATCCAAATCATGAACTGATGAGAGATTGGTCGGTTTGATCTCCCTGTCGACATACTTTACCTCATTTCCACAAAATTACCCATCCTTCAACATGTCATACATTTTCAGGCAATATGCAAAAGTTGGTGCTTTGCCGTGCCGCTCTCTGCCCCCCTTCCTTGACCACCGTGGATTTGCATGGATGACGAATGCATCCTGAAAACTCTCACATTTTTCTCTCTTGACCCGTTTAACTACTGTGTTGACATTGCTGAAATTGAGGGAATGCAACTCATCGGGACTACTTATAAAGACATGGTTGTGTTGGATGAGGTCAACAACTCTATGTTTCTTCTCAACCCTGTTACAAGAACTTTGGTATCTCTTTCACCATTTGGCGAAACTTACCCACGAGCCCACCATATTGAAGTGGAACTGATTCAAAGTGAGGAACTCATGGTGATCCGAGTGAAATTATCTCATGAATTAGTTTTGCTCTTGTGCCAACCTGGCGACAAAGAGTGGAGGATGATTCAAGTTCCATGTGTTGATCATGGCCACACATACTATAGGGGCATGTATTACATAAACAAAGGCTTTACAATGGTTGTCGACCTTGAATCAGGCGAAACTGTCTCTACGATACCGCCACCTATAGAAATGACTGCTGACAAGAGGTAATATATATTGCCAGGCTTAAAATATTAATTAATTTAAAAAATTATGAGATTGAACAAGTAATACTTCATTTAAAATTAAGTACTGATAGAAGAAGTAATATATATTGCAGGCATAGATGAAGTTAAATTAGAAAAATATATATATAATGAATTAATTTGCAAGTTCACCTATCTGATTGAGCATTGTGAAGAGCTCCTAGGGGTGTGGAAAAACAAACTCTGGTGTGCTTCTACGAAAGAATATCGCTTTGAAGTCTACAAGCTAGAAAATAATGGAAGAAAACATGCAGAGCAGCAGCAGCAGTGGATGAAGATGAATTGCATCGGTGATCAAATACTGTTCTTGAATAGTTCCACTGGCTTTTGTTTCAGAGCTAGTGATTTTCCAGGATTTAAAGAGAACTGCATATACTTCGTTAGTGCGAGATTCCGACGAAGTGCAGTTGGCCCTCAAGAGGAATTCTTTGATGTTTGTAAGTACGACATTAAGACTGGTAGGACAGAAGAATTGAAGTCTGTTGAGTCTATACTTGCTTATTGGTTTTTTCCTACTTTGCAGTAGACCTCGATCATCTTCTTCTGTTACTTACTAGAATATATAATTGTTTTAAAAAAATCATTTATTATGTATCATCAATTGTGTGAATTGGTTGCGAAACTTTATAATTGAATGTGGTGTAGATTCAAAATAGTCTATATATGATCTTTTATCATAATTATAACACTAATGATCTTATGAGCTAGCTAGCTAGTATGTGATTGTGATTTGATTGGTGACCATGGATAAGATTTATGAAGCCAATCACATGTATATATATGTTGGTGAACATCATATTGGACAGACCCATTATGAAACACTACTGCATGCATGAATTGTTATATATTTGTCATCAGTTATATTAGAATTGTATGCTTTCATTTCAGCTCATCATAATTTCCTACATCAGAATTGAATGCTTTGATTTTGTAAAACGTTAGTTCTAACAAAGTAACAATAAATGTTACTCAGGCATGTTATAAATTATTTGGTGGAATGAGAACCAACCTTTGATCTAATGGTAAAGATAATGCTTTCTGTGTAGAAGATTACATATTCGAAATTCAAAGGAGAAATCATTTGTGGATATTAAATAATTGAGTGGTTTAAAGGATCATTTCAAAAAGTGAAAGTAGACAAACGAGACCACGTAGTGAAAAAACTTGTACATATTCCGTGTTAGTCATACAATATAATTCTAATGACATGTGGAGGCATTTTCACACATTTTCTTTTCAATTTTGCTCTTCTAACAAGCTTAAATAAAATAATCCCATCTCAGTAACCAACTAATTATAATGCTTATTTGATCATTTCTTGTTTTGCTGCAGGAATATTGGGGTGGAAAGAAAACAAAAAAAAAATAGAACATTATGGAAAACCTTTTCTAGATAGAGAGGTCACCTCCATAATTTACATATATAGTTAAAGCTGTGAAAACAAGCAAACAAAAGAAACAAACTTGTACCTTTCACTAAGAAACAAAAAAATTATAATGTCAAGTGAGTGTATCGCTTTCCTTTCTCCCAGCAAGAATCGGAGATATCTGTGTTAAAGATACAACACCGAAGGCCCAAGCCCATTAATCCATTATAGATTATTCAAGTAAGTCGGTTAATAAGGAATTCACTAGAAATTACTTCTAGAAATAATAAAATGTAATCTAGAAACTTCCGAATTATATGGCCGGTTATGGGATTGCATTAGCCGACATAATATGAGTAAAAATAAGTAGTGGAGTCATACATAGGAGGTGTGGAAATTAAGTGAATCAGGAATTAGAGTGAATGAGAGAGTGAGGCGTAAGTTATATCAGAGCTTTGTAAATTTTGTATACTCCATTAAATAAGAAAAATCAAGTTATAATAAACTCCTCTCTTCTTTCAATACTACAATCTGAGTATAATTTTCAACATTTGGTATCAGAGGTTCAGGTTCGAGTATCAAGTTAGCGAAGTAGACAAGGATGTTCGTGAATAAGAAGCATCTTAAGTCGATGTCTTTAAGTATTGACGTAACTATGGCACAATTGATAGTTCCCATATTTACAGGAGAAAATTATGTCTTGTGGAAGATCAAGATGCGGATGCTGCTACTCTCATAAGGATTGTGGGATGTCGTCGAACAAGGTTTTACAACGCCAACAGGAGCATTGATGCGGGAGCAACAATAACAAGAAATGAAGGATACCAATGCCCTGTTTCTAATTCAATAGGGTGTTGTCGAAAGTCTATTTTCACGAATAAGTGGAGTAACTACATCCAAGAAAGCATGGGAGACTTTGAGAGAGGAGTTTGAAGGCTCCGAGAAGGTGAGAGCGGTGAAGTTGCAAACGCTAATAAGACAATTTCAAAACTTTCAAATGAAGGAGTCTGAGAAGATCAAGGAGTAACCAGATGCGAACGTATCCAAGAAGACATCTCCGATCAGAAGGTAGTCGAGAAAATTTTAATTAGCCTCACTGACAAGTACAACTATATCGTTATTGCGATAGAAGAATCGAAAGATTTATCGATGCTTTCAATTCAACAACTGATGAGCTCCTTGGAGTCACATGAAGATAGAAAGCTCCAACGCAAAGGAAATTTGGTGGAAGATGTATTCCACTCTAGGCTGAGCTTCAGACATCGATATAACCCCACGAGTCAACAAAATATCCGAGAAGAAGGCGGTCCGAGACAAGATGCAAAAAAGCAGTCTACGCAAAAGGAGAAAGTATCAGGTTTGAGTCATTCAAATTTATGGTGCAAGATACATAAAAGGTCGAACCATAGTACATCTGAATGTTGGTCAACAAAGAGATGCAACAAATGCAAGAACGTCAGCCACATAGCATGAATGTGCAGATCAAGAATTAACGACCAAGCAAACTTCATAGAAGAAAATGAGAGTCATGAAAGTATTTTCTATGTGTGCCACTCAGCCAAGAAAGAGAAAGACGATACCTGATTTCTTGACAGTGGTTGCCCAAATCACATGACCGGGAACCGCAAATTATTTCACCACATCGACACTTTGTATGAGACAAATGTACGTATGGGAAATTGCTCAATTGTTCAAGTAAAAGGCGAAGGAAGTATTGCCGTGCAAACCAAGATGGGTCCAAAATTTATCCGAGATGTACTATTGGTTCCGGACCTAAAACAAAATCTGCTAAGCGTGGGGCAATTAGTGAAGAATGGGTATGCAGTTCATTTTGAAGATGGAGGCTGCAAAATTTTTGACTGAAGAAATAAAAATCAAATAATAGCAAGAATACAAATGGAGAAGTCTAGAAGCTTCCCACTCCGCATAAGCTACGCTCTGCATTTGGCGCTAAGAAATGAGGTGATTAAGCCACAAGAGGAAGGTAAAACACAACGCCAAGACAGTTCAAGTTCAAGCACTACTTTCAGTCTAGGATCAAACCCGAGTGCTATTCGAAGAGCTAAAGAAAGGTCTACACATAGTAGGAATTATCGGTATCGGGATCGGGGTATCGGCTCAGGATCGGCTTAGGATCGTTTTTTTTCTTTATGATTTGCTACGTGAGGATCGGATCGGGGTTGGCCGATACCTATCCGTCTCGGCTGATTCGGATCGGTATCGGCCGATTATTCCTACTATGGGTCTACTATTGATTGGTGATCATGGATTAGATTTATGAAGCCAATCGATCACATGTATATCTATGTTGGTGAACATCATATTGGACAGACCCATTACGGAAGACTGCATGAATTGTTATATATTTGGCATAAGTTATATAAGAATTGAGACCTATTATGAAAGACTGCATGAATTGTTATATATTTGTCATCAGTTATATAAGAATTGTATGCTTTCATTTCAGATCATCATAATTTCCTACATCAGAATTGTATGCTTTGATTTTATAAAACGTTAGTTCTAACTAAGTAACAATAAATGTTATTCAGGTATGTTATAATTTATTTGATGGAATGAGAATCAACTTTTGATCTAGTGAAAAAGATAATGCTTTGTGTGTAGAAGATTATATATTCGAAATTCAAAGGAGAAATCATTTGTGGATATTAAATAATTGAGTGGTTTAAAGGATTATTTCAAAAAGTGAAAGTAGACAAATGAGACCACGTAGTGAAAAAACTTCTACCTATTCTGTGTTAGTCATACAATGTAATTCTAATGACATGTGGGGGCATTTTCACACATTTTCTTTTCAATTTTGCTCTTCTAACAAGTAAGCTTAAATAAAATAATCCCATCTCAGTAACCAACTAATTATAATGCTTATTTGATCATTTCTTGTTTTGCTGCACGAATGCTGGGGTGGAAAGAAAAAGAATAGAAGAGAACATTATGGAAACTTTTTCTAGATAGAGAGGCCACCTCCATAATTTACATATATAGTTAAAGCTATGAAAACAAGCAAACAAAAGAAACAAACTTATACCTTTCACTAAGAAACAAAAAAATTATAATGTCAAGTGAGTGTTTCCTTTCTCCCAGCAAGAATCCGAGATATCTGAAGTCCACGACTGAATGCTTGGTTAAAGAGGAGACGGGTTTGAAACTCTGACATGAAAGGAAAACATGATAATATAGCAATTGGCAGAAAAAGTAGCAAGCCCATGACATACTCGTACGCTCTCCCAAGCTCCTTTATCGATTCCCACATTTTCAACTTCTTGGTGAGTGGCCGACATGCCTGACCCAGCTGTATTGTATTTTACAGGGAGTGAAGTTAATTCCAAAAAAACGACTACAACACACACACACACACAGACACAAACACACACATATATAGAGGTTGGCTAAGATCAAAGTGGTAGTTCTTGAGCTTTGGTGCTACCAATTCGTTTTTCAATTTTTAAAGTTCAGAATGACGATCCGAACCATTCAAGTTGTTCTCCATATTAAATTGTGCTTGGAGACCAAATTTTACATTTTTCTAAATTTATTTACTATTTATTAAGCCACTTTGAAAACAGCTGATCCAACGGTGGCTTCTGATTTTACTGTTTTGTTAAGCCACTGTTGGATCAGCGATTTTCAAAGTGGCTTAATAAATGGTAAAAAATTTCAGAAAAATGTAAAATTTGGTCTCCAAGCACAATTTAATATGGAAAACAACTTGAACGGTTCGGATCGATATTTTGAACTTTGAAAATTAAAAAACGAATTAGTAGCACAAAAGCTCATGAACTACCACTTTGATCTTAGTCAACCCCTCTCTCTCTCTCTGTATATATATATATATATATATATATATGAGTAAGGCTACGCTACTTCGCGAATTAAACGGGCTATTTTAATTCGCTCATATCTCTAGTTTCGAAGTCCAAATAGCCAATTCAAACCATTAAATGTTTAATCTATATTAAAATGTGTTTGGAGACCAAATTTTACATTTTTTGAAATTTTTTTACTATTTATTAAGATGGTTTGAAAATCGTTATTTTTATTATAATTCTGCACCACTAAAAACAGCGATTTTCAAACCATCTTAATAAATAGTAAAAAAATTTCAAAAACTGTAAAATTTGGTCTCCAAGCACATTTTAATATAGATTAAACATCTAATGATTTGGATCGGCTATTTGAATTTCGAAACTAGAGATATGAGCGCGAATTAAAATAGCCCGTTTAATTCGCAAAGTAGCGCATACATACATACATATATATATAGTGCTTGGCTACTATGCTTATATAAGCATATCCATATATATATATAGTGCTTGGCTACTATGCTTATATAAGCATATCCCCACATATGCTTATAACTCATTTTTGCGTTTCCAAGTCCAAATGGTCGATCCAAACCGTTCATCTTGTTCTCCATATTAATATGTGCTTGTAGACCAAATTTTACATTTTTCTAAATTGTTTTGCTATTTATTAAGCCATTTTGAAAATCGCTGATCCGATGGTCCAGAAATTTTTAATGTTCACAACAAAACAGCAATTTTCAAAAATGCTTAATAAATAGTAAAAAAAAATTCCAAAATATGTAAAATTTGGTCTCCAAGCACATTTCAATATGGATTAAACATCTAACGGTTCGGATCGGTCGTTTGGACATTAGAAACGCAAAAATGAGTTATAAGCATATGTGGGGATATGCTTATATAAGCATAATAGCCAACCTCTCTCCCTATATATATAGAGGTTGGCTAAGCTCAAAACGTTTTTTTCAAGTCCCGGGAACAAACGACTTAGTTTTCCGATTTTTAAAACCTAAATAGTCGATCCAAACCATTAGATGTTTACTCAATATTAAAATGTACTTGGAGACCAAATTTTATATTTTTTGAAATTTTTTACTATTTATTAAAATGGTTTCAAAATTGTTATTTTTATTAAAATTATGTATCATTGAAAAGCAGTGATTTTCAAACCATTTTAATAAATGGTAAAAAAATTTCAAAAAATGTAAAATTTGGTCTCCAAGCACATTTTAATATAGATTGAACATCTAATGGTTTGGATCGACTATTTAGGTTTTAAAAATCGGAAAACGAAGTCGTTTGTTCCCGGGACTTGAAAAAAACGTTTTGAGCTTAGCCAACCTCTATATATATATATATATATAAACTAACAATAGGAAATGAGTGAGAAAAGGTAATTACAAGAAGGATACACCAGCCGGTGGGCACGAAGCCAAGAATGCTGGTGAAGATGTCAGAAATGGTGAGATTGAAGAAGACAAACGAGACAGTTAGAACGGATACAAAACCTAGGAAAAGAAGTCTCTTGAGAATACGAAACATGAGCTGGATATCTGTGCCGAACCTTCGCCTCCCCATGGAAACCATCTGACATGAATGAATGAATGAATGATTGTCACTCAGGCCAGGTAATGAATGAGATGAAATTTGAAAAAGAGATATAGTTATCAAATACTTGCCTTGAGAACTATAAGCACTGTGAGCATGGTTAACCAAGATAAAGCATAGACAATAATGTTCCTGCTGCCATGAGCAATGTTGAGGTGGTAAACAATGCCGTACTGGTAAATGAGAAAGCGAAGGGAAAGTAGAATCTCAAGGATGCGTCCCCTAATGCTAGTAGTTTTGAGGTGCTCCTGCTCTTCCTCCCACCATGATTCCCAGCTGAGATTGGGTTGGATGCCGTTGTTGTCCATCCAGTCCAGCCAATCTGTCCAGTCATCCATCATCTTTTGCCACTCGAAACATGATGGGTTGAACACAAATGGTGCAAACAGCCATGATGCCACCAGGAACCATATCGAAATTGTCACAAACCGGTACAGAGTTGAGCTACGGTAAGATTTACCATATACCTGATAAACAACTAATAAGATAAGTAACTCTAGTCCTTTCACAAAGTGGCTACGTGAGTACATGCGATAGTTGTCTGCAAACTTGGCATGGTACACCACAAATCCACGACCTGTAGGCTGATATTTGGCACCTCCATGTAAGATGGTCCTCCCATAGTAATGAGCCTGCAAATATATATATTGAGTTTAGTGCTCCAGCCATCAGTAATGTAATAAATTTCAAATGTAATCAATAAAATTAAAGCAGCAACTAGAATAGTAATAATACCTTGGTCCCTAGCTGAAATGTGCAAAATACAGATGCAAGCTGGAGCTGCATAAGAATAAATTCTCCTAGTGCAGTACAAAAGCCTTCCTTAAGGCCAACTTCCATGACCATAGGCAGCACCAGTGGGAGACCAAGCTGGAAGACAGATTGGGATGCAAGTGCAATTTCAAGTGGTTTTATATTTTGCTGTATGCGAGGGTCCTCCAATATAGATCTCTCCAGCCCGCTCATGACCAGGTAGAGTCTTCCATATAGGAATACATATACTGTCAACACTGTCACCATGCTGCTGAAGTAGAACCCAACTGTAGTGAAGTAGAAGGACAGCATGCGGTAGAAATCAAACCTACGACCTAGCCGGCACACATCGCGGCTCAGTGTTTGTTCACCATTCCCATTTGCAACCTTCGCTTCAAATTGGGAGATCTGGTTCATACCCACATCCCTACCTTTCCCCACTTGTATGTACTCGTGGTGCGTCACATTCCCTCCTCGCATTGTTGAATTATATCCTAAATTTAAATACACATTTTTAACATTCATTTTCTTTAATGTTGATGAACAACCTTTGGCAGCAATAAATTCAACATAAATTTAGAAAGTACCAGCAAATATATCCTCGCTTAAATTAATAATCTTAGACGCTTTGCTAATGCCACCCCTTGTGATATGAAATAATCTGTCAAAAATATCCGAATGCCCATAATGAAACCGAACCCTGCAGCAGAAATCATATTACAGAAAAAGATAAATCAAGACAATATACCTATGGAGTGTGGCAACAATGACAGAGTATTCATGTTACAATAACTCGGTTTATAATATAGATGATGAAAGTAAAGTGAACGTATAAATGAAAGAACGAGGGAAAAAAGACAACATACTTGAGGGGATTAGCGAGAACCCGTTGGCCAATGGTAACAAAGCTTGTCTCTTGGTTTGACATAAACCATGCCAGAGATGAAACACTGCAAGTTACGAAAAGAGGAAAAAAATGATATAATACTCGTTAATCTAATTAAACAAAAATATATGAGCAATAAGTTTTACATACCTCCCCGTAAATATATGCTCACGTAGGCCAAGAATTGTGGGCTTATTCCCATATTGAGCACTATGAAACTCCTCCAGCACATTCCTAATCTTGAATGCCTCTTCCAAGTAGTTATCCTAAAATTTTGAAAACAAGAAAATAAATGGGAAATAACCGAACATAAGAACATACATATATATGTCAGAAACAAGCAAATAAATGCTTTTATTTTAAAAAAAAATGTACCTGATTCATGTCAATGGCTTGAAGCGCCTCCCCCCGAGTGAAAATAATTGCATGATTTTGGTTTTCAGGTTTCCCTTCACCTATGTCAGTCGGTCTACCGGGCAGCTTGATTCGATATATTTCCTAGATAATAATGTATCCAACTTGGTGATAAAGTTTTATAATGTCAACCAACTTAGTATGTTATTTTTAATAGGGCAAAAAATAAAGAAAGCATGATGAGGTACTGTTGGGAAATCATAAAGGTCAAACAATTACGTCTTATCTAGAGATCAAACAATTACATCTCATCTAAGGGTCAAACACTTACACCTCTGAAAAGGAGAAACAGTTTCTCACCTTAACCTAAGGGCTGTCCTATATCAAAAAGACCCAAAACATAAATCATAAGTGTGGAACATAATACATGATTCCATATCGTTTGTCATGAAATAACCAAATCCATAGTAGAGCAAGCCGTCTTCGTGAGCACGAGACAAGTCTTCAATAGCAAGAAGTCATTCTCGCCTTTTGTAGTCGGATCGAGAAATAAGTCTTCCAAGACAACAAGGTGTGGCCCTTGAGAAATCCTCTCCATATTTTCTAATGGATTTCTCTTATCTAGTATTTGATAGTGGAAGAAGAAAAGAAGACACACAGAACTATATTTTTCTTAAGAGAAAAACATATGTTCAGTTTCATTGCTTTTCTTGGTTACCTTGTGCCTTGGGGACTAATCCTTATATATAATAACCTTTATGGTTATCTGCCAAATTGAAAAAGGTATAATGTGCTGTGCATCAAAAATCATGCTGGCACATCAAAAAACTGTGCGACTGCATCGATATCCGTGCAGACAGCACAACTCTCCATAAAGGCAGATTTCTGACCTCTAAAAAGGTACTTTTCTAAATTGCAAATTTCTAAATCAGTTCATCAATGATTTGATCTTTGTCTAAATTTTTCTACAAATTTATGGACCACATCCTAATTAATATATTAATTGTTTAGTACCTTATTTGATCACTTTAATTGACAATCATATATGACAGTAAACAATTCATAATTAGATTACATATATGGTCAATGTTGGCATTAAATTTAACGAGGTTGGCAATAAATCCAACAGGTACCTCATCCCACTTATCACCACCTTTGACAAGTACAGAATAGTAGACTTTTAATGGTTTGCCATTGATGAGCTCATCTCTCTCATCTATATATGCTACTCGCAAAGAGCGATTTCTACAATATTTGCGAAATAGATTGTGAGCTTAAATATATATGTGTGTGCATGTTGGAGCAGTAGCAATGAAATATGCAAAAAGAAGATAATAAGAGGGATAAGTCTTATACGCAGTCATGAGAGCAAGGATGTTCTGATAGCAGAGCCTGTCACGGCCTTCCTTGCTGGCTTTCATCTGGCCATAGATCTGGCATGATACCACGTACGTGAATTTAATGTCAGCTAATGCATCTGACTTGGCAAAGTGGTTATATTCATCCTGATACTGCTCTCTCGGTCTTAGTGTTCTATAACCTCCCATGATATCTGATATATGTGAAAACATGTGAAATTAATAAAAGATCATAAGCAGATAGGCAGTGGGTGGGTGGTTAGACTACTAACCCTTATCCTCAGCCATATCCAGGAAGCACTGTAGCTCAAGTGCACGTCTATAGTACATCATTCCTCGAACTGGAAAATAATACAAAGACAGACTTTAAGTTACAAAGAGAGGAAGGGAAGAGTTAGTTTCATAATATAGTACCTACACCTACACCTACCTGTTCTTGCGAGTGTCTGGCCACGGTAGGAGGTCCACTGCCTCACACTTTCAACAAATTCCTTCCGTCTCTCCAAATACTCCTGCTGCTTCTCAGGCTCCGGTTCTTCCCTAGGAAATGGTTTTCTTTCGAGAAAGTTGGACCATTCATCTACCAACCAACAACCAACATTTCATTTCATTTCATTTAATACTAATGGATTTGTAGCTCTGAAATCTGAATGGAGAAAATTATTTATTATTTTTACCAGGATATATTTTCTGGAGATAGAAGAGAATAGAGATGCCATCCTCATTTTCTTTCTTAATTTCTTCATCTGAGTACATCACATCTTCTTTGTAATATGGAGTCATTACACTGAACAGGAAGAAAAATTACTCAAATACTCATTTTTTTTAGGGCAGGGCAACTAAATGGAAATTGTGAAAAATGAAATGAATATATGCGCACCTAAAGGATGTCATGTTGTGAATTTTGGGAGCATTAGGCATGGTCATAAAGAGAGAATTTGTAAAGAAGGTCATCCTGCGTCTTGCATCCAGGTTAGCTGGTACGCTAGATGCTGATTCCTTCACCGTAACCAATAAATGAAGCCTGGTTACCTGGCACATAAATAAAGATGGCTAAAATTAGAACAAGATGAATATATGAGACATAAAATGTTCAAAACATATGTACATGCACGAACTATACCTTTTCAATCCAATCTTTATTGTTCATTAATTCCAAATGGAGCTCTGAGAACTGTGAATGATCTTTTTTTATTTGCTCTTCCTGTTGATTCGCTACCTCTGTTGTTCGATGAACCCTGCTATAAAAAAATAAAAAAAATAAAAAACATCTTAATTAACCATCACTGAGATAGATGAGATCCTGAAATACTACTTACTATTCTGATACCATACATACCTGTTTTCATTTATCATGATGTCCTGTAAAATAATATCCATGGTATCTTGAAGCACATTCGTGATCTGTGTTTTGACAGACTCTGGGTTTGCCATGTGTTCCGTGTTTTTCTGGAAAATTAAACAAATAGACAAAGTTTTATCGCCATAGTACATGGGCTGACAAGTAGAGCAAAAAAAAATAAACATTGAGCATACATACCAGCAGGGTTAGAAATCTCTCGACTTCAGTGCTTAGCTGGGGAAGTTCACTCATTCTGAAATTCGTAAGAAGTTGCTTATTTATTATGCTATCTTCCACTGCTCTACAAACATCCCGTACCACCCTTCAATTAAGAAAGAAAACAAAGTACAATGGCAGTCAATAGGAAAGTATTTGTACTCTCAGGTTCAGATTCAGATCATGCCACTTACTGCCTGTCATCCTCGTTCTTGAGAAGGCTGTAGAGGATATCCCGTAGCGTCTCATAGCACTCTATCACGGCATGGTACATGTAATTATCATGTTCTATTTTCTTTACCAGCTCGCTCTGGCTCTTCTTCTTGTTGAAGTCTTTTGCTATGTCAACTGCTATTGGTATCTGTCATTTCCAAAATCAAAATAAAGGGATTACTACTTAATAATCACTATCACTATCATCTATCTATTTGAGAGATTACCTTGCTTGCAAGGAGAAAAGGAGGCCACTGAACAACTGATATTTCAGTTTCATCTGAAGGTGATGGTACCAACAACAGATTCTTCTCCCTATAAAATAAAATACAAGAATACAAAAAACTTCAACTTGTATGTACATCAGGGTAAACAAGAAGCAATGCAAAGATTCAAGAAACAAACAATAAACATATTGCTCTTTTAACAAATTTCCCAAAAAATAGACTATTGGGTCTAGAAATACACACATATTGTTAATCAAGTCTTCTTCCCGTAAAGAATAGATGAATTCATTCCATATGTGAGAAAACTTGGCTATGTTCGTTCTCTCTATCTCTTCCTGTCAAATAAAGCAGTACTGTCATATTAAAACCATAGTAGGAATAATCAGCCGATACTGATCCGGATCGGCCGATGCGGATCAGTATCGGCTGACCCCGATCCGATCCTGAGCTGATCCTCACGGATTTTCTGTTTTTCATCCAATTTCTGCTATTTTGGTCCGATTCTGATTATTATTCGTCTGAAAACTTGAACCCCTGATTGATTAATTAGAGTATAAACTATGCACATGTTGAAAACTCATCACATTCATTGATTAAATAGAGTATCAAGTATCAACTATACTGAAATAGAGATATATGAATCCGTGATTAAAGATGTTAATAATCTTTTATTTGGTTCTACAATGTCTTCTTTTTTTTTGTTCCGGACAACAATATTTCCATTTTTATCATAATACAAACGACAATGTGATCCAGCCAGCACGACATAGTTTCTGGCAGTGAATGAGTGTGTTTATAGTTTTAATACTTGTATTATATTGTATTAGTGGATTATTTGATTATAATCATTTATCTAAACATAAATTATTGACAAATTAATTTTTTATCAATTTTTTCCTATTTTTTAGTGTCAAACAAGCTTCTGGTCAAAAAGTCCGATTTTCCGATCCGAATTGGCCGATACTGGCCGATACATCGATCCCAGATCGGTATCGGCCGGGACTGATCCCGATCCCGATACCGATTATTCCTACTATGATTAAAATTGATAGAGATATAATCTTAATTTTTCATCTTATAAGACATCTCAACATCATTCATATTCATGAGGAACCTTACATGACCATATATGTAAAATGAAAGGGTAAATTTTAGTACATAAAGGGAAATCCAATTTAGCACGTACCTTGTCCTGCTTAGACTTACGATGCCCACCTTCATTGTTTGGTACCAGCCTTTTACTAAATTGATCTGGTACAGCTTGAAATCTTGATCTTAACATACCCAATGTTGGTATCTACAAATACATGTCAAAACACTTAATTATATTGTAGCAACATCACACTGAACTTCAACTTCTTTTTCTAGATATAACTATATAAGTGTAGGTACTTGTAATTTGAAAACCAAGTTTTATTCTGAGTTTATAGATAGTGAAAAGGATAACATTTAAGTCGTTACTCTAATAGAGCTATCTACCAAAAAAAATAAGATGCCAGAGACACATTACATGGGTATAAAGCCCTTGCATTTTTGAGAGAGTTTGTTAAGAATTAGATAATCTTTAACAATTAACTTACCTCACCCACGTGGCTGAAAGCGCCATTAATTCCACCAAATATTGTAGAGAAAATTGCATACCATATTTGTGTATCCATGAAGTATACCTTCATTAACAGAATGAATTAGATGCCAAGGAGTGATAGAATAAAACACCTTTCTATCTACTAGTTGATCATTGAGAAGTTTAATGATTTTGTATATTTATCATATTTAGAATACAGCCTAAGGTTTGCAACATTAAGAAACATAGACACATTTTCACCAACAAACATAAAATTCGATGTTAAGAGATAAAAAAGATGCTTATGGGACATACCATGACAACCGGAGCCCATATGGTTATGACCACCCCGAGGTTGTGCTGCACTGCACCAAAAAAAAATATCAGCAACTTCCAGAAGCTCAAAAGAACAGATTCAATTCAATACCTCTAGTTTTGAAATTTTTAAAAACCACATATATTATCTTTGAAAGAAAACTACCATCCTTGCACTAATTTTCAGATCTAATCTAAACAGTTGCTAAATCTTCCTCAAAAATACTCTCTTTATCTTGTCATCAATAAAGATGGAAATATAAGGCTGAAGTTGAAAAAGTAAGCATAGTAACTCACACTTGCACAAATCTAAACAGTCATGTGATGCCTTTACCTTGTTATTAAAAATCAGGAAAAGCACGGTAATTCAAATTTGCACAAGACAAGACACTTACAGTATGGGAAAAATTCATGCCACTCATAGGTTGTAGTTCCCAGCTTCATAATGGTTTTGGTGGGATCCACCAGAGGAGATATCTAAAACAGGGTTATGAAAGATGAAAGTTAAAATTGCAGATGAAAATATGATGCACATATAAAGGCACTTGGGATGTGACCAACTGGTATTCTGTCTAGTTACTTCATAGAGCATATATTACCTCAACATAGAAGCTGAAAGCAAGCTTGCATATAAGCAACAAAATCCAGAACATAGTATACCTGATGAGATGATTCATTACAGGAAAAATTTTAATTTAAGATGCATCAAAAAGTTACAGTTCACTTGCAAAAAGAATAGCAAAGGAGTAGTGCTTACCTCAAGAGAGAGCACAAGCTCTCATGCATGCCTCGTGCCACATAAAGCTTCGGCTAAAAAATAACAGGAAAGAAATAAATATATCGAATAAGATGGATATTTGATATAGAAGGAAGGTAGGTAAATGATTTCATACCTGGGCCCACCACATGAGGAGTACAATGAGTCTCCAATTGGATCTCTCCATGAAGCGGCGCAGTGGGGGCAGGAGAAAGAGAACTGCAGCGAGGATATTGGGTATGAGATAGATGGCTATGGCAAAGCTATACATAGACTGGTTCCTCCAGTTGCTGAAGTACCTGATGAGACCACTTGGATTTTGCACCCAGCCCGAGTAACTCACTACCAGTATTATTACCCATGCAGTTGCAACACCAAATTTTAACAAGTAGCGGATTATCTGAGTGTATTCCATCGTTCGCCATGCCTTCCAGCTCAGGATTATGTCCAATGCAGCTTGCAACAAGTTGAGTAAAGAAGCTGTTATGAAAATACTCAACACTTCCCTAAACACATCTGCATCAAAGATTGCTGACAGAGAACCAGATGGACTCCATGCAATTATCAACATCGCCTGAATCAATAATAAAAAACAATTCAATTAATTATACTCTCATGATTTATTATACTTCAAATCTAATCTTTAAAATAAATAATGCCTGCCTGGAATGCCAGAATGAAGAAGGTCCACATTCTATCAAAACTCCTGAAAAGGTGCCAATATGTACGCACTTCCACAAAGTTTGTTTTAGGCTTTCTCCTCCCAGAAACTACTTGGTCATGATTATGCTCACTTTTTGACGACATTCTTTCTGTATGGATGAAAAAGTCTGAGTTTTGGTCCATTGGCCATCCCAGCTTAAAGCATTCTTTCGACCTTTTTTCAAAACAAATTCAATTATTATTAACCAATTAGTCCTGCCAATATAATATTATTAGAGACAATGGAGCAAGGGGTTTATTTTACCAGAAATACTCGTTCAAATCATCATAATTTCTCCATCTCGAATGGCTCGCCGTACCTTTTTTATTTCTTAAAACTTCCTTTAAACACAAAAAAACAAAAACAAAAAGTTGTCTTCATCAGAGTCTATAATTTACTTCTAAATTTTACAAGAAAAAAGTAAAAGAGAAAGAGCTACCTTGTACAAGATATTATATATGGGATCAATAACCACATTTAGAAAATACTCTTCGTCTCTTGATGGTACATTGCCAACTACATACCCATGGAGCTCGAGTGCCATCTGACAGATAAGTTAGTTAGTTATATGAGGTTTACATACATACTGGTACTGGCTATGCAGAGAAGTTAGTAAAACTTACATTGTGGAAAATGTAGCATAAACACTCGGGCATAAACCGAACATTTGAAGCTTCACCCCATATCAACAGGTACAGACCTATGTAGAGTAGTTCTAGTTGTTGTGTCTCAGCATTATTTGGCAATCTGAAAATAAAATTGTTTTTGGAGATATCAGAAGGAAAGATGATTGATTAAGGTCTGAATGACAAATACTGCATTCAGTAATAATTAAAGTAAATGGTACTTAATTGGGTTTATTTATGAAACTACCTGAGGTTAGAACGGAGATGTAAATAGTCACACCAGGAAAGGTAGTTCTTGAAAATTTTCTTCATCAAGTGCCTTACTGTACCTGTGTCCAGCTGCAAAATCACATGAACAATTAAACCGAAAAAAGATCAATATGAAGCAGGGTGTCGAAAAAGAGAAAGAGAGAAATTAAGAGATATAGTTACCAAGGAATATTCTTCAAGGTGGTGCTTGCTCCTTGCATCAATATTTGCTAATAGCAAAATCAAGTGTTCTCTTTGATTCTCGACGTTTCCTCTCTGAAAACCAAATGCAACGCAAAGCCAGTCGAGCAAATCATGTACAGGTCTGGGTTTCCTCTCCTTGTCAGAAGGTTGGGCTGCTGTTTGACCTTGACTGACCTCTTGGCCATGGCCATGGTTGGCCTCTACATGTACTGTTGTTTGATCTGCTGCTCTTGTCATAGGCAAGTCGCCTAGGTTAGACAATGCATTTACAGCTGCTCTTATCCCTGGAAATTGCATAATAGGAGGTGGAGGGCCCGATACTTGGAGAGGGAGAATGTTGTACTGTGCAAAATGGGGCTTCTTTCTTTCTACATCTCTCGCATAGTTTTGCACCTACGTACAACACATGCACGAAAGAAAGAAATTAAAGGGTTATTAACTTATAAAAAAAATAATAACAAGAAGATGAAAAAGTATATATACCTGTGCCTCGACCTTCTCATCTGGAACCACAGCTTTAAGCACGTCATATAAAATGGATGCAATCTGGTAATGCTTAGCCATCTCATCTCTAGTAGGTAATTAATTAAGTAGCATGCAGTAAGTAAGTAAAGAATTAATTAATAGCTAGGTAAGATTGATTGAATGATAGAAATTAAAATTGAAATTAGAAAATGCGACTGACGGTGATCTCTTGACTGGACCCTCTATCAAGTATTTCTCATAATAATGCTGATAGAACTTTTGCATCTCCCTTGGATCTGTTCTTGCTAGCGTGGGCTCTGTTTCCTTTTCATCCTTTTCAAGCCGATGTAACAGATATGTCTTAAACTGCTTCACACCACGACCAGTTGATCCGCTGGGTTCCAACATGTGTGCCTTCTCAAAAGCATGAAATCGACCTATATGATAATATATGATATATGCATGCATCGTATAAACAAGAGAAAGAATTAAAATTAAAGAGAATGCATGCATGCATATATGTTATTGAAACATATTGCCGAGCACCTTATGACCATACATATATATATCATATATATGAAAAGAGAGAGAAAATGAAGTAATTAACATACAGAGATATGCTACACGGGGGTTTTCCTGCTCAATCTCATTGGCGACCCGCAAAATGGGAGCAATGGAGGCGAGAGACGATGGTACAAGCTCGCTATTGGCGGTGGGACCCTCTTCTTCAGGTACGTCAAGCATGGTTTGGACACGTGTCAGCCTCCTCGGCAGCTGCCTTCTTCTTCTTCTTCTTCTTCTTGTGATGTTGTGAACTTGTGATTGTGAGAGCAAGGCATGGTAATTGGTAAAGGTATAATAATGTTTGGAGATGGAAAAAGGAGAAGTGAGAGAAGCAAGCAAGGAAGGAATACGGCCGCAGTGGGGTTTTCTTTTTTATTTTTGCTTTATGCTCTCCATCTCTCTGTCTATGTCCATGTTACTGTGTGGAGACAGGAGTCATAACCGAAATTTTTATTAATAAAAAATTAATTAAATAAATAACGACAATGGAGAACGAAATTGAGTTTTTTCGAGATATAAAAAAAACGTAATAGTTTATAACGTCATCTGGACGTTATAGACTATCATAGCCAGATTAGTCACAAATTAATTATCTTCCCTT
>JARJHM010001076.1:0-76777 GCA_033356055.1 Carex pumila | reverse complement strand
AATGGAACTGACCAACGCCATGCTCACAGTGGGTCCATTTGCTACCATAGTTAAGAAAACAGCCCAAATTAAACTCTTTCATGTTGATCATGGAAGAGAATTAAAAACTCAACAAGTCAACTCAAAGATTCTTTGGTAAAACTGCAATCAGTCCCAAGAATACTTGAGGCAAACATAACCTACGAAATAAGATAATTTGGTCACTAGCTATTATAAGGCAATACAATCTTCTGGCAGCAAAAGATTTAATATGACAATTCAAGATACATACACCGGCTCCACATATGATAGCTACTACTGAATAGACAGTCTTGTTGCGAAGGTAATCAAGAAATACCTGCCCCAACAAACTGTCACAATCCCAAACCTATTATCTTCTGAACTACCATGCAAAAATCCATTACAAAGAGGATGATAGTGAAGGATTAATTGCAACTTGCAAGAGATAGTTTTTGGATTCTATTTCTATACTATAAACAGGTCATCAACATTTTACTGACAGCAAAATATCACATATAATTTATGCTCTGTTGAGATCAAACTAAAAAGAGTGTTCAATTCTGGAAAATAGATAAAGAGGAGGGGATGTGGGCACAGACACTGGAAGCTATATATAGAGTGCGAAGGTCAGAACAATTACAAGTCACCCAGAGATACTCAAATTTCCTAAGAAAAGTGGTTAAACTGCTACCCATATATACTGAATCAACTCTAGTGGGAGTTAGAATTAATGGGGAAGGGCAACCCGAGAGAAGGTGGAAATGGACAACAGATGGCTCGTTCACAACCTCATCTACATATGCTATGCTGCACAATAGTGGGGTAACTGATCGAACCAACCCAACACTGTGGAAATTAAAGATCCCAACAAAGGTACGAATATTCCTTTGGGTGGCAACACAGCATAAGTTGCTCACGCAAGCAAGCCTTAGAAACAAAGGGTGTGCGGTCCAGGCAGGATGCCATTCGTGCGGGAATACGGAGCTGGAGACAACATGTCACCTCCTAATAAACTGCGAATATGCAGCCAAATTTTGGAGAGGCTTACAAAGAAGACAGGTGCAGGGCAGGGCGCACAGGAGCCTAAGAAGTTTTTGGTGGACACAGACTCACCATGGGTACAGTGGAACGCGAGAAATGGGACATAACATGGGCCGCTGGGTGTTGGGCTCTATGGAAGGACCGCAATAGAAGATTGTTCGCGGGGAACAGTAAAACGGTGGAATGCCTACAAGACCGAGCAAAACAGGACATTTCGAACTGGAGCATTTAGGAGCCGGGCTAGGACTATGCTGAGTACAAAGTAATTAGGTAAAATGACACGGGACATGTAATCAAATAAATAAACTGGAATTAGGACTTATATTGTAAATAACTTTTTATCAATGGAATTGTCAGTGTTAAGCTGACCTTTAAAAAAAAAAAAAAGAGTGTTCATTTGAATTCACAGCTCAAGGCATTGAGATGTGTATCCATACCTAAAATAAGAATATAACACTCATAAACCCCCGATATGCAACTACTAAAACAAAATTGTTGAGCAAAAGGAGCCTATTAATTCTTAAAGAGCTACACCAAAGATTTCTATATTTTCAAATAACCTAATTAGATATGACATGCAACAATTCAAACTAGCAACTAACATCACATGTAATATTAATGATGCATAAACAAACAAATCATGTTTCAAATATAAAAAAGCTACTCAAGGCTAGCATGACAAATAGAGTAGGCATGTACCTCAGCAATTGAAAGCTCAAGACGGAACTTTGGACCATCATAGTGATGCAGAACTGGCCTAAAAGCATCCTCATCCAAAGCCTTGCACAGCTTTCTAACACGGATTCTCACCTATATATTTAGCCATTTTTTCATAGAAAATATCACTAAGCATGTGAAAGGGCATTACATTGGAGCTTAAATTAGTGTAAAATTACAGTGAATGAATGAATTTTACCTGTGCAGGGAATCTAGACTCGCCTTTGCACTTTTTATCTTCCCATGCAGAGGGATCAATGTTTGAACCCCCAAAACTAGTAGCCTGGTGAAGTTTAATAATGAAACAAAATGATTAATATGAAACACCTGTCATGGACATACTTACAAATTTAATTTACAACAAATAAGAAAATGAACCTCAAAAATCCCATGGAGCTGATGGGTGGTGTAGTTGTACAGGAAAAGAGGCAAGCCTGGAGTAATTGCTCTCACTGAATCACGATAGCGAGCTGGTAACCCTGCAAATGATTTGATAAGATAAATAGATAAGTGCACAATATAAGCATTAGAATTACACAAGTCATGTGGGTAAAAGAAATATGGATATCATATATACCACAATGAATCCCATTTTACTTCAGTTATTCAAGAAAATAAAATTGGATCTTGCAGCAAAACAGTTCCCATTCTTATAACCAAAAGGAACATCCAAAGAAATAAGCTCAAAATGGCTACACAGCCAAAAATATAACAAACAGTTTTCTCTTCAGATAAATAAAAGATATAAGAACGCATACCAAAAAGTTGCCTCTTCAGATCCTCTTGCATGGTATCATTGTTGCACACAAAAATATAACCACCCAATACTTCATTTCTGGGTAGCATCTCACTGGAAGGCAGGGTTTTGAATCTCTTATCAATCCCGGCATTATAGTTATTGCTGTTCCCATTGACAACCTTGTCATTGCTGTTCATGTTGCCATTGTTACTTGACAGAGTGACATCCTTCCCACTCACATTACTCGAATATTTCCCCAACCCAGCATTCATCTTAAAAGAATTGACATTAATGTTGTTGCTATTGCTATTGTTATTGTTATTGTTATTATTACTCTTCTGATAAACCGGCAAACCCATATTCATATTGACATTCATGTTCATGTTCATGTTCATATTAATGTTATTAATATAGTTGTTGCAAAACTGGGTTTTGAGAGCAGGTTCATTCATCTTCAAATCCAGATTGATCATGCCCAAATTGAGGTTCTCCATCTTGGGGTCGTCTTGATATGAGAACTTATCATACTTGTAATATGGGTTTGGTTGAACTGGGTTGTGGGAGTAGTCAACATTGTTACCCCGCTCCCCATTTGACCTGGTTAGCTGTGCAAGCTTTGAGGTCATCATAGACCATTGGTGATCCTCAGAGACTTTTGGTTGACCTCTGAATTCATCTCCTAAATGCCAAAGGTTATCCATCTTCTTTTTAAGCAAAATCTGTTAAATGAGATCATTTGAACTTTGTAAGGTAATAAAAGAGGAAATTTGTATGATAGGAGAGAAGATGATGATTTAAATCTCAATCTTAAATGCCAATTAGAAGGGGTTAAATTAGAAAATGTTTTGTGCAGGAATTTAGATAGGAGCGAGTAAAGGATGAACCCAGTTTTGCATCGTATACTAACTAGATCTGGAAGTGGAATAACAGTCCAACTTTAGGTAATAAAATTTACCTAGTTTAGTTTAGTTTAGTTGAGACCACAGTAGAAAGAAGAGAAGAGGCTTAAAGTAGAAATGTGGATAAAAGAAAGCAAAATTCGAAATGAATCAGTGCTTATATAGTCTGATTGGAGCACAAACAAGTGAAAATCTAACCATATTTCTACCAACAGAAAACATGAAGATGAGAAATGAATAAAGCATTTGTAAAAGCTAATTAGATGGCATGGATTGGATTGGATTGGATTGGTTTAGTTTTAGTAAAAAAGAGCGGTGAGGTTGAGATTTGAGAGATTTGCTGACCTGAAGGAAGATGCGTAGATCCGATTTCAGGGAGAAGGCTTAAATTAGATTTGAGATTTGAGGGATTGAAAAGGAAAGAAAAGCGAGCGAGCGAGCGAGGAATGGATGGGAGTTGAGTTGATTTCCCCCCTTTCTCTTTTTTCTTCCTCTTCCTCTTCCTCTTCCTCTTCCAAAGCCACGTAATCTAATTTGAGAGAGAAGAAAGGGGCACAACTGCACAAGCACAACACAACTGTTGTTCTCAATACCCCTGGTAATATCGAAATTCACGGTTTTACCACTTGTCAGAGTCTTCGATATTTATCTTCTTTCAGTAAGCCCAAGGCCCACTTCTTCTCTTCTCTTCTCTTCTCTTCTCATATATTTGTCTTTCAATCAATGCTAAAGTATTAACCGAAAGAAACTGGCCATTTGCCAACAATGTTATTTCATTTTTCACTCATATAAATATATATTAAGAGGGATTAAGTTATAGCAATTTTTGAGTTACAACAAATTATCACAACTATTTTTTATATTTTCAAAGTTCAAATCATTGATCCAAACCATATCTCTACAATAAAATGTGCTTGGAGATCAAATTTTAAATTTTTTTGGAATTTTTTTACTATTTATTAAGATGAGTACAAAATTAAATGGTATGAATTTGACTAGTTTTCGTATCCATCTTAATAAATAGTAAAAAAATTCCAAAAAATTTAAAATTTGATCTCCAAACACATTTTATTGTAGAGATCGATCACATCTAATGGTTTGAATCGATGATTTGGACTTTGAAAATGTAGAAAATATTTGTAATAACTTGTTGTAACTTGATCCCTCCTATATATATAGGTTGGCTACTCCACTTACATAAGCATATGAGGGTATATGCTTATAAGTCATTTTTTCGTTTTCAAAATCCAAAAAGTCGATCTGAACCATTAGATGTAATATCTATATTAAAACGTGCTTGGAAACCAAATTTTACATTTTTCTGAATTTTTTTACTATTTATTAAGCCACTTTGAAAATCGTTGATCCAACGGTGGCTTCTGATTTTACCATTTTGTTAAGCCACCATTGAATCAACGATTTTCAAAGTGGCTTAATAAATAGTAAAACAATTTAGAAAAATGTAAAATTTGGTTTCCAAGCACGTTTCAATATAGAGATCACATCTAACGGTTCAGATCGACTTTTTGAATTTTGAAAATAAAAAAATAACTTATAAGCATATACCCTCATATGGTTATGTAAGTAGAGTAGCCAATCTCTATGTGTGTGTATTTTTTTTTTTTTCTTTCAACAATTAAACAAGTCATGAGATTGCATTCCTCAGATCATGAGATTTTTGGGCTAAGTCAAACATTTGAGTCAATTGCATACAATTTAAGATTTCATCTAACGTCCATACTTCTTTCCAACATGCTTAGACTTAGTGTTACCTCTCATCTCATCTCGTCCACTGATTTTTTTTATTTATATCCAAAATTTTCTTTTTTTGAAAATAACTAGTTTGACACTGGATTTTGAAAAGTACCCAAATCCCTGCAAACATCCACCAGAGAATAATGCAGACATCCACGGCGGTATATCTAACCCCTGCATCTGCAACTGCAGTATCTCGTACGCCTGCGGTATTTCATACCCTGAGCCTTCAATTCATACACAATTTTTTTTAGTTATAAACTAAATTTGAAATCACCTTGTAATTTGAATTCATACCTGTCCAGCGTCTGCAGGTGCTGGTGGAGTATCTACTGCGAACTCTCCTGGTTGGATGTAAATCCTCCATGCGGAGCCCTCCTATAACCAGCCTGAAACTGAATATGGGCCTTTGAATACATGTGGCTTTGGGTATGGCTCCGTTCCTATAGGAGTACTCTCGTTTGATGAAAACTCTTCCCAATTACGTGGAACCCCAGTCTCATCCATCATGGCAAGCGCACGGTCTTCGAAACCATTATCC
This sequence comes from Carex pumila, assembly GCA_033356055.1. Classification (NCBI taxonomy): domain Eukaryota; kingdom Viridiplantae; phylum Streptophyta; class Magnoliopsida; order Poales; family Cyperaceae; genus Carex; species Carex pumila. Next base: position 71,085 of record JARJHM010001076.1, on the reverse strand, counting down.
CTACAAAGGCACAGACCTAGTCTCATTTTGCCCTTACCAATTTGACGGAGACCCTTGGTGAAGGATGTTCGAACGCCATGTGCCAACTCTCCCATCCCATGCAATGCATGTACACATAATCGGAATATAAGAAATGATATCTAATTAAAAGATTTATAAATTCCAGAGTTAAAAATGTTTAATTATATTGAGCAAAATTGGTATTAATTATATTAATTATATTTTAAACCATTTAAAATGAAGTATTAATTATATTATAAATTTAAAAAAAATAAAAATACATGAATCGAAGAACCGATCGATCAGATTGTCGAGCTTCGACAAGTATCGAACACACTCTAAAAGAGTGAAAGAGATTGTGTGGGGAGAGAGGGAGAGCTGGCTACCTTTCTTAGGCAAATAGAGAACTGCAAACAAATTTTATGGTATTGGGACGAAATACCGCAAAATTTTTTTGCGAAAACTCCTTATCGCAATTTTTTTACTGGTTTTAGCTCCTATTTGCCGCAAAATTTTTTGCGGTATTTGGTGTTAAAACTGCAAATATTTTTTGTTGTTTAGGTAGTTTTCGAAATCCAGTACTAAACTGGTTATTTAAAAAAAATTGATATAAATAAAAAATCGGTCTCATCTAGGGGTATCAACGGGTACGATACGGGTCGGGTGGAGATATTGTCATACCCGTACCCATTATGATAATGAAAAAAAAAATTTATCTTTACCCATATTTTCAAATACAATACGGGTTGGATAAACATATTAAAAAAGTGTTATTAACATTTCGATTTGTGGTTTCGATAAAATATTTTTCAAAATAAGAAAAAAAAAACAATGAATACAACTAATTTGTATTATGAAAATTTAATAAAATACAAAATTTTATTGTATCAATATCATCTTCATACAAATATATATCTATATATATAATTTTATTTTTAAAAATTATCTTATATGAAAACGGGTAAAATAATAGAAAAAAATAATTATTCTTATCTGTACCCGATTAATTAATGGAAAAAAATATTACCTTTACTTGTGTTTTTGAATACGATACGGATCGGATAAACGGGTTAAAGGGTGCCATTGACATCCCTAGTCTCATCCAACTCGGTGAAAACAAATGTTCTACATCAAATTAATAAAATATGAGTGATGCTTAGGTTAAGCCACACCCACGCTTCCTACAAGAAAAATGGGAAAAAAAATGTTCAATATTTTCATAAGAAAACAAAGTTACATAAATATTTTGCATTACCAAATCCATCGGAATTTTTTTTTCATCGAGTATTTACACATTTTGTTATTATTTCTGTGAAACAAACAAGAACCTTACAATTTTCATCGAGTATGTATATTATACTATATAATGGGCACCATATTATATCAAATAATGTATATAGACATTTTTCATAAATTTATCTTCAATCTAAGCAGTCATAATATTTAACATTTTATCACATATATTTTATTTCATATCGTATAAAACAATATATATCATATAAATAAAATATCCTTCTTGTTTATTATCTATTGCTTGTCACATAATATTATGAATAATATACAAAGTTGGACTGTGTTATCTTTGTATTATATTCATTTTTTGATCTCTTAAGTAAACTATTAATATAAAACTGCACTTCAATTATATTGCATGCATTATAATTCTATTTTATCAAGAAGCTCATAAAATATAATCACTCGTTATAAATGAGGGGCAATGATACTATTGACATATAGGGCTGGTAAAAAAGCTCGTAACTCGTGACTCGCCTCTAGCTTGCAAACTAATAGCTCATTCGATAATGAGTTGTTAACGAGCCAGCTCGGCTTATGCTCGGACCAAAATAAACAAGTTGAGTTAGAGGTCAGCTCGGACCCGGCCAACTTGGCCCATAACGAGCTATATTGTATTAGCCCCACCCCCGTATAAATTTTGTGTGGATTTTTATTCTGTGTGGATTTATAATATTTAGTTGTGAATTGGCTTGGCTGTTGGTATATATTAGTTGTGTGAATTTATGTATGAATTTTATCATAAAATTTTATGGTTTGGATTATTTAAATAATCAATTGGCTTTCTTATTTTATATTTTGGAATTTGTATAATAGCAACTCAATAAAGCTCAGCGGGCCAGCTCGTCAACTCGCGAGCTAGCTCGAGCTAGGTTGTCACAAGTTCAAGCTAGGCCTTTGGCTTGGGTGACCTAGGTCCAGCTCACTCGGTCCAGGCTCGAGCCAGAATTAACAAGCCAAGCTAAGGCTCAGCTTGGCCTGAGCCAACTCATTGATAGCCCTATTGACATATGATTTTCTCCCGCACAAGCACAAGTTATATACAAGGAACTAATATTTTTATCACCATTAATAATAAGTAGCTTTTAATATTAATTATATTATATATTTATCATGTGAAAAATAAATACATCTCATATTTAAAAATTCTGAGACACAATGAAAACATTAATGATACTAACATAATCCATAAAATATTTTCATTCATTAAGCCTGTTCAATATATGAAACATTTCATATACTCATGTTATTAAATGACAAACATTTATCAGCATTATAAAAATTACAATGTACTTTAATCAATATAACAAACTTATCATGGCATATTAATGTTCCATGTTAATAACCAAGTTTGTGAACATTTTAGAAATTTATGTTTGTCATTATATAGAGTTCTATAATTTAAAACCAATAACATTTTCTTAAATGCTTCTAAAGATAAACATAAATTTTATGAAATAAAATGCATATAACATTCAATTCATAAACATAACATATAAAAGTAATTAACATAAGATAACTTTTATAACACAAAACTAACATTTATCCATTATTAAAACAAATATGTAGCACATTTAGAGAAATATTCAATCTTATAATTATTCGATTATGAAGACAAATAATTTATTTATTTACTAGTAATACACAGACATGTGTACACCTAAATATCACCGTGTATATATTACAAGTAGATAAATGAATCATTTGCTATCGAAAATCGACAAACTAAAAGACTGAAGATTTTATTCATACACTGATTACAAACTTTTATTTTTTAATTTAGGAAAAATGAGAACTTTGTAATTTAAAAATAAATTTTAAGCGATAAATTGGATAAATTTGTGATTTTTTATATTTTAAAAAGATAAATATGATATTATGATTTTTAGAATAAGAAATAATTAATTAAAAAAAATAAAGATTATACATGAAATTTTTTTAAAAAAAAATCGTTCTAAATTCCAGATAACTTGTCAATATCGTTGGGAAAAATTCGACATAATTAAATTTGACCGGTTGAACTAGATCTCTCGGTTCACTTCCACGTTACTTCATTTCTTTAAGATTTAAAAATAATTCAAGCACCTTTAGCTTGCTATTCTGACTTTTCTTTCTACGAACCCCACCACCTTTTTTTTTTTATTATATTTTAATCTCTATTTCTAATAATTAACGATTGGCCTTAAGTTACTTTGGTTTCCAGGATATTCTGTCTATTTATCTCACTACATGATTGTTTGTTGTTTTTAATTTTCAATAAATTAAACTTGCAATGTAAAATCTACATTTTAAATTTCTTATTTTTACATTTCTCTCATATTATTAAATCTATAAACATTTCTAACATTAGACATCACTGGTATCATTATTAATGAAATTTTAAAGATCAGACTTTTTTTTTTTTTTTTACCTTGTTCTAGCTAAAAGAAAATACAATAAAATAGATTGCAAATAGTAGTTTGCCCTTAATAACTTTCTTTGAAAGACTTCATCATCTTTTTTTTTTTTTTTTTGAAAATTTAGCCTTTCAACTTTCATATGTCTATAAAAAAAATTTAAGCAGATTAAAGCACAAAATCAATGATTAACAGTAGATAAGGCTGTCTTGAACTGCATTAATTTTTGAAATTATCTTATTATTATAATAGAAAGGAGTTAAGGAGGTGGATTTGAATTTAAATTTGGTCTTAGCCGATAAGCCGAACCGACCATGTACGGCTTAGAAAAATCAAAGAAGCATGTTCCAATGAAAAAGATTAAAAAGCTGAACTTAACCCAAGGAATCAATCATGATTCATGAGTAGTCTTATCTTATCCCAAGGACCCAAGAGAGAGAGAGAGAGAGAGAGGGTTGGGTTAACCATAGCATACCATAGCATACCATACCATACCATGTGCGTGCACGAAGCACGAGCAAAGCAAGCAGATCTAGTTAAAGATAGGCTAATTAGTAATTAGTGGAGCAGTTTGACCAATTTTGGTTGGTAAATGGTGGGGTGGGGTAATTACTAATTAGTGGAGCCAATGCCATATCAGTATATATATCACACTCTCCACTTTTGCAAATTAAGTAAATAATAAAAACTTCCTGTCCCCAACAAACCCTTTAATTTGCTCCCATCTCCTTCTAAAGCCTCGTTCTTGTCTCTTAACTTTGTTCCAAATTTCCTTCCTTGCAAAACCCATGTATCAAATGATATATTGTAACTAACCAACCCATGCCAATTCGGTTTTAAACCCTTCCTATTCATCTCTAGATAGATCCGCTAGCTGCCAGTGCTAGTTAAGAATCATAATCTCAACCGCTCGTTCAAAATTTTGTCTAATTTTTCAAAACTCCTCTTAAATTACTGGAGACTGGAGAGTGTCCTTCCGATTTTATTTACTATGCTACATTGGCAGGGGTGGCAACGAATCAAATCTAATCCAACCTATTCTAGTTTGAATTTGATTTGAATGGGATTTGAATCGAACTAGATTTGATTTGTTTCGAATCAAATTAATTGCAAACTACATATTTTTTGAATCGAAGTCGAATCGAATTATGAACAATTTTTTTTTTAGCAGCCATAGTTATACCGGTAGTTTATACACTAATTTTCTTCTCGCAGAATAAAATTCACACGACTTTCTTTTACCGGTATGAAATGAGTGTTTTTAAGTTGAAAAATTATTCATAAAAAAATACATCACAATAAATAATCATAAAAAAGAACTAGCTTTTAGTCTACTGGCAAAAACACTCTATCTGAGAGGTCATGGGTTCGAAACTCGGATGAGGAAAATCATTTGTTATAATAACAATGATAATATATAGTTGGTTAGCTTGACCTCCAACCTTTACTAAAAAAAAAAACAAATAATCATAAAAAGATGATTAAGTACAAGAACTAGAATATGCAATAAAACAAGTAATCGTACCTCAAGTGCTCACTCGATCAAACCCTTGATTGAACCATTTAATGAAGTAAAAATCCGAAAGGTAGAGAAGGTGGAGCAAGGACGGCTGAAGAGAGAGAAGAGACAACTGTTTAAGCCGGAGAGACGGCCAGTCGCCGAGAGCATCAGATAGATTTTAGAGCAAGAGGGAGAGCGAGTCAAAGAGAGGCGGAAAGAGAACTAGATTATTGAGATTTGAGAGCGAGGAAGTGCCGGCTAGCTAGGTTAAATTATTACCCTCTATCTTGGATTTTAATTTCATCAAGTAAATGAATTGTTGATGTTATTATGAGATTTGAACTATAAAAGTTTGCAAACTCATTTTGATCGAACCAAACTCATTTTGAATTTGGTTTGAATTAATTTCGAACCAAACCTGATTTGGTTTGTTTCAATTCGAACTAATTTCGAATTAAATTAAACTCGAATCAAACTTGAATCAAATCACGAACTATGAATTTTTTTGCCAGCCCTAGTGTCATCACAAGTTGAGTTCCCAACTGCGGCAGCACACATCAACTCACAACCATTAAGGCATTAATCATCTCCATCTTCCTTGAATTCTTCTTTTTGGAACTCGAAATGGAATTTAAAGTGGATTAAGTTTGATTTGTATCATCGTATGGATTTATTTTGCAATAGAGCTAGAGTTTGAGATATTGTAAAATGTAAATGGTGATAGAGATGGGCTAGAAATGAAATGGGCCGAAAGAAAGAGATGAACAATTAATTGATTTCAACGAATCTGTGCGAAATCTGGACCAAGACAAGAGTAAGCAGACGTTCTTAATTTCCTCTTTTTTCTTTTCATTTGTTATTCAGCTACAATATAATTGGGTTGTGAACTTGTTCTTAATGGCTCATGGAAGTTTTTTTTTTTTTCCCTTTAATTTCTCTTGAAATTAGCCAAAACCAATTCCATTTTGTTAATTTTGTTGAGATGGTTAATTGACGGACGTATCTCCCAATTGCAGTGTTAGAATTTATTGATCATCTGATCATGACTCAGGGAGGGCCAGGCTAGAATTAAATATTAGATGGTAGGGTCGGGTTGGTTGAATCTGATCTATAGACTATAGTTGTTGGGTTATGCCACCGAATCTATTGATATTTTCAACAAGGAGACAGAACATGCATTTTGCTATAAATTGAAGGTATGGGAATGCATGCTATCCACTAAGTATCATATCATATCATATCATATCTAGATCAACTACAACTACTGCTTAACTTAAAGAAATATATTAATTTAGAGCAGTAAATGTCGGAGAAAGTTGAATTGATGCACGAGATCTGATGCATGCAATGCAATGCAAGTGGCCTGGCCTGGCCCGGGCCCCTCTTAATACTATATATATATTTTTCATAATTGTTCTTGGATACGAGTAAGTAAGAGTTGGTATGCATATATTACTTCTTAATTAGTTGAGTATATAACTCTATATGGTTTGGTTGTCTGGCCTGTCCTTGCGAGGGAGCCGATCGAGGTCATCAGTCAAATGCAATATGCAATATAATATATATGCACTATGCACTATGCACATTGCACATTGCCCGTTGCACATTGCACGTTCGTTCTTGCTTAATTCTCTTTAATTTTATATCCATTTAATTAATTAGTTGTACTTGTACTAGATCAATTATATTCATTAATTCATGGAGTCATGAGCATATATATATGCACTTGGATTATAATTAATATAATTAGTTTACAGATTAATTGGTGTCTAATATTCCAATCCAATGTACGTACATACATGAAATTGAAAATCCTTCTCGATCAATTCAAGTCGTAGGAGTCTTATATATAGAGTTAGGCTGGGGTGCTATGGATAGCATAGTGGCCTTCCGTGCTACGGCTCAATATTTAAGTTTTTAAAATCCAAACGGTCGATCCGAACTGTTCATTGTTTAATCCATATTGAAATGTGCTTGGAGACCAAATTTTATATTTTTTGAAATTTTTTTACTATTTATTAAGCATTTTTGAAACCGCTGTTTTTCAGTGGTGCAAAATTTTAATAAAAACAGCGATTTTGAAACCATCTTAATAAATAGCAAAAAAATTTCAAAAAATGTAAAATTTAGTCTCCAAGCACATTTCAATATAGATTAAACAATGAACAGTTCGGACCGACCGTTTGGATTTTGAAAACTTGAATATTGAGCCGTAGCACGGAAGGTCACTATGCTATCCATAGCACCCCAGCCTAACTCTTATATATATATATATATATATATATATATTTATTACAACAAATTAATTCGAATATATTATATTGACTTTAAGCTAGCAGTAAGTACGTAATGAACACGTAGGTACGTTTTCCTGATTGCATTAAATTATATTGGCTTATTAATTGCACGAACGTTAACCCGCAAAAAGAGTACGTAGCCTAACTAGCTATAAATGAACTAGTTTTCTTCTAATAACAACAATCGTCAATCGTCATCGCAGATTTAATTCTTGCTAGTGCCTTCCATGTGTAAATTCCAGAAACAACTTGCATATATGCATGTACTAATTAAATTAAATTAAGCTGATATATATATAGACACATACATATGTTCAAATGCTTAGAGAATTATATATAATTAATAACGTAGTTAGGTTATAGGCTAGTCACAATTAAAAAGTAGTCTTCATTCCAATCCAATCCTTACATTGCGTACGTGGTGTCGTCCACGAGGCACGAGTAGTGTGCAAAGCCGCATTTCCCGTTGCCCCGTACACTCAATTACTGTCAAACAGTTCTTTTTCATACTTCTGTATACGTGGACTGACTGTTAATTTAATATCTCAATAACTTTTGATTAAAGCTGCCTGCCACCTTGGTAAGGCAGGTAAGGTAAGGTAAGGTGACCCTTATATCTATCTATTATATAATCTTCTTGGCATCATCAACAAAGAAGCACCAACAATCTAGCTCAACCATGGCTACTCTTTCTAGGTTAATTTGTAAACCATCTCCCAGAAGTAACAGCAGCAGCAGCAGCAGCACTAGCAGCACTAGCAGCACTAGCAGCACTGCCTCCTCTCCATGCCCCTTCAACACCAAACCATCAAAGGTTTCCCTCTCCCATCAGCATCACAAATCCATCCGCACATGTCGTATCTCCTGCAGTGCCGCTGAGTCAGACACACCAAAAGTAGTAAAAGTTGACCGTCGTAACGTCCTCCTCGGTCTAGGTGGCTTATACACTGCCACATCAGCCCTCACGCCAACTCAAAATGCAAATGCAAAACCTATTGCTACACCAAACATCACCACTTGTGGTCCAGCTGACCTGCCAGCTGGTGCTGTTAAAACAAACTGTTGCCCACCCGGCTCTGGTCTTGACCCCATTGACTTCAAACCACCTAATGCGTCGACACCACTTAGAGTCCGACCGGCTGCACATGCAGTCACTCCAGATTACATTGCCAAATTCAATAATGCAATCCAAAAGATGAAGGCTTTACCTGACTCTGACCCGAGAAGCTTCACACAACAAGCCAACATCCACTGTGCATACTGTGATGGAGGTTATGACCAAGTCGGATTTCCTGACATGGAATTGCAAGTGCACAACTCATGGCTCTTTTTCCCGTTTCACCGGTGCTACCTATACTTTTTTGAGAGGATTCTCGGCAGTCTGATCAATGATCCCACTTTTGCTATTCCATTTTGGAACTGGGATGCACCAGATGGAATGAAGATGCCAGCTCTCTATACCAATAAGAGCTCGCCGCTCTATGATCTCAAGAGGAATGCGGGTCACGTGTCAGGGAAGATGATTGATTTGGACTTCAGTGGGAGAGAGCATGTTATGACGGATAAGCTGATGATTGATCACAACCTCAAGATCATGTACCGGCAGGTATATATATATCTGAAAACCTTTTCTCTTTACTGGTTCAGTTACCAACAAATTAAAGATAAGAAGGAAAAATGCTTACTGATGATTCAGCGATCGATCAAGTTCAATTTTAATCGTAGTTTCTTTTTACCCAGAAGTGAAGTGGTATCTGATTCTGAGCTAACTTAAAATTAACTTACAATACTCTAAGCTTTACTTTGTAATTAGAAATGCAAATACCATAACATATAAAATAAACTAAAATTGTTTGTATATAACAGCAAGTCAGCAATTCACCGCAAACCAGGTACATGAGGCTAAACCAGGTACTCCTAGGTTGTAAATATTTTTCTACTTAATACAATCATTTGCGGCACTTCGCTGCCAACCTTAAAAAAAATATAGAAAAAAAAAGTCAGCAACAATTCACATTAAAAGAAAAATGCTCACCGATAACAAAAACTTATCTTCGTTGATGGATAAGAAAAAAATGAACATAATAATTAATATACATCATCACTGGTCGAAGCCTTAATTTATGACATTTCTAAACTCTTTTTGTATGAGATGAGGGTCAAAAAAGTCTTCAGATCGTCTTTAATAATATTTCAAATTTGTATCTCGCAAGTTGGAGGTATCCCATTTAGCACCTGTAGTAGATTATGTTTTCCATTTATGCAGTAAATGTAAACATTTATTTCAATCATTGATATGGAAATGCCCTGGTCTGTTTTGATCAGTACTGTCATATTACTAATCTGAAAGTAATGAGAATATTGGTCTAGAATATATGATAGTAAATTTTATCTTTCATGAAAAAGATACAAGTTCAAAATTAGTGCAATCTCATTCTCTTGGTAGAAGAAGTAATCTGACATTTACACTGTGATTTTAGATGGTCTCCAACAGCCCAACAGCCTCGCTCTTCTTTGGTAGTCCATTCCGAGCTGGGGACAAACCGAACCCCGGTGGCAGTCAGGTCGAGAACATACCTCATGGCTCAGTTCATGTCTGGTCAGGTGACCCCACTCAGCCATCCGGTGAGGACATGGGCAACTTCTACTCGGCAGGCCGGGACCCGCTTTTCTATGCACACCATGCCAACATTGATCGCATGTGGTCTGTTTGGAAAACCCTTGGTGGTAAACGCACCGACATAACGGACCCTGACTGGCTTGACGCATCGTTTCTCTTCTACGACGAGAATGCAAAGGTTGTCAGGATTAAAGTGAGAGACGTCCTTGACACAACTAAGCTGAGGTACCAGTACCAAGATGTAAGTATCCCGTGGGCCCAGTCAAAGCCTACGGTTACCCAAAGGGTGAGAGATGTCTTTGCCAAGGAGGCCAAAGCAGCCGGAACAGCAGTTGTGACTAAATTTCCATTGACGCTTGATAAACCAGTGTCTGTGACCGTTAAGAGGCCAAAGGTGTCACGGAGCAAGAAGGACAAACATGAGAAAGAAGAGATCTTGATTGTTGACGGGATTGAGGTCGACCGAGATGTTGGGGCTAAGTTTGATGTTTATGTTAATGCCGATGAACACACCAAGGTGGGGTCCGGTGGCAGGGAACTGGCTGGTAGTTTCTTGAATGTGCCACACAAGCACAAGCACAGCAAGAAGGAGATGGCAATAAAAACCAAGCTCCAACTCGGTCTTACCGAGCTTTTGGATGATATTGGTGCTGAAAACGATGAAACCATAGTAGTGACTCTTGTGCCCAAGGTAGGGGAGGGGATGGTGAAGATTGGTGGGGTAAAGATTCATTTGGTTGATTGATCGATCGATCGAGTTGTACTGGTGCACATGCAATGTTTTCTAGGATTTCCTTGAACCAAATCATTAAAGCAACTAAGCAAGCACGCTTAAACATGCAGTTACTGTTAGTTATGGTCCTAGCTAGACTAGATATTTTCTTTCTCTCTCATTTGTATTTGTATGGTGTTTGTATTTTATCATTGAATAATTGAAGCTTAGTACGAGGAACTTTTAATAACATCCATTCCTTTTGTTGGTCCAAGTAGTTTTTCCTTGCATTGCACTGAGAGGAGCCCAGTTTCTTTTTGGTACTATTTAATTATTTTTTTGTACTGTCCTGTCCTGTCCTATCCTATCCTGTCCGCTTTTACAATCGGTACTGATGAGAAACTGAAAATTGACATCTTGCTTAACAGTAAGTAATAATTTAGATTTCCTCATACTTCCTTACAGTAATTAATTTTTGTGACATTCTGATTACCTAACTATATCATGTTCAATCTTCACTGGATGATGGCATGCATATTATTTTCTAATAGAGGAGAGTGATAGTGTGTTGATGGATTGGATAGAGAGGTGTTGAATTTGAGATTGAATTAAAAGAGAAATAATTTCATTGATGGATAATCCTTTTACAATGCTTCTAAGGTCTATTTATAAGATACAAGGCTCAAAGAGCCGTTAGAGAAATTTAGAAAAGAGCAGTTGAAGATTTTGTACATGTCAGATATCGGAAAATTTCTCTAAAAAAATTCTTCAACTGCCTACCCCTGTAGTTGCCAGCCTTCATTTTTTAGCAAATATCGGAAAATAGGGAGGAGGGATGTATTTGGTAAAAGTTGTATTGGATTTGCTACCTAACTATTGTTTCCAAGACTTGCATATTCAATAATATATATATTCATTCTTATATTAAGTATGTAGATGTTCTCAGTGGTGAGGTTAGAATTTGAGTTAGAGATAGACAAGAATTAAGTCTGCATTTGAATAAGTTGACGGATTCAAGTTCGAATAACATATAATTACATAAAAGGTAACATATAATTACAATGATAAAATACAAACAATGAAATTATTTCTACCCAGCTTAAGCAGAGAACTAATATCAATGAAATTAGAGCAACAGATTTGAACTATACCGCCCAAGTATCACATAAACTAGCAAAGCTAGTCGGTACCAAAAAAAAAGAACGGCAAAAAATCAGCAAAAATCAAAATGGCTCAAGAAGGGAAAGGGCAACAAAAGCTAACACATTTTGCTCAATGGCCAAAATTATTTGTCATGAGCAAAGGCTGTATATAGAGTTCTAAGTGGTCGGGAGGTGGTAGAATATATCACTGGTGAGACGAAAAAGCCAACGGTAGCAGATCCAAAAAATAAGACCGAAATCGAAAAAAGGCAGCAAAAGATTGGAGAACAAAAAATGATAGAATCATAACTTTGCTCATGTTGTCAATGGAGCCAACCATAGCCGACCTCTTCGAGATGGCTGACACGGCGTATGAGTTGTGGGAAGCCGTAAAAATCATGTATGGGCAACAAAACAATTTTTCCCATATCTATCAACTCATGCAAGAAATCCAACAAGAAAAGCAAGGATCAAGAAGTAATACCGAGTACCTCGGTGCTCTTAAGAAGAAAAAGACAAAACTTCGGACTTACCGGCCTCTAACTACAAATCTGACCACCCTTTAGAAACGAGATGAAGAAGATGAAATCTTTCAATATCTTGCCGGGTTAAATCCAAGCTATGAAGCGGTAAGGTCTCAAATCATGACTACGGTACCTCTTCCCTCTTATTCTCAAATTCAAAACTTAATTCAAGAAGAGAAAAGTAGAAGATCTGTCATGGGTGGTCCATAGATCACAAAAATTGAGGAACATAAGACTCGAGGTTTAGCCGTAACCCCAATTTCAATCAAAATCGACCAAATCAAACCAAAATAAAAAAATGCAATCACTGTAAAAGAGAGGGTCACACTCAAGATCGGTGTTAGTTTCTCTATCTGCATCTCAAACCTAAAAAATTAGAGGGCTGGAGAAGGGAGGAGATAGGCAAAATTGGGGAAGAAACAGTGAAACAAATAAGTCCTATGTTGTTTCAAAAGAAGAAAATGGGCTCAGCGACATAGCGGGTTTGATTGAACTCGGATCTGGAGCTTATTTCACCCCTATCGGACCCATTACCTTCCCTGGCGGACTCAATAAAATAGTAGTACCCGGATATAACCCAGTTGGACCCAGATATAACCCAGTCGGACCCAATTACAACCCAAGCAGATCCATTTACTACCCAGTTGAACTCGTTAGTTCAAATAATTTCGAGAACGAGTGAGCTCTCATATGGCACTGGTGGGTCATACTCAACCGAGGAGCATATTATGGTGCTGACGGGTCAACAAGCGGGTTAGGAGGTGCATATGGCGCTGGGATCAAGTGCAACAGGCTCTAGAGCATCTTTCTGTGTTGCTTGGGAACCAAAACCCCCCTAGTACATGTGGTATTGCCTCTAACTCAAAATATTTATTTTTTAGTTAAATTATTATAGATAGTGGAGCAATTGACCATATTTTTGGTAACAAACAATTGTTATCGGATATAAACCCGACCAAGAATGATAAATTTATCTTAGTTGCAAATGGCATGAAGGCACCAATAAATGGCATAGGGGAAATTAATTTATGTAACAAGTTAATTAAAAATGTTTTATACTTAGAAACATTTTCCATAAACTTTCTATAAATAAATTAACACAAGAATTAAATTGTAATGTAATTTTCTCTTATAAAAACGTCGTATTTCAAGACCGAGAAACCGGAGTCAAGATTGGTGAGGAATTTTTACAAAACAGACATTATTTATTGAACTCCAAGCAATTTAATTTGTGTGCTTCTGCAAAGACCGTCAGTTTTGATCTATGGCACAAGAGACTTGGGCATCCATCCAACAAGACTGAGTAGTATTTTAGATTTTAAAAATTCAAATTATATGAATTGTGAAACATGTAAGTTAGCTAAGCAAACAAAGCTTTCTTTTGTACCTTCCTTTAGAAAAACTAAAGCTTTATTTGATTTAGTTCACTCCGATATGTGGGACCGGCTCCAATTGATTCATATAATGGATTTAAGTATTTTGTTATTTTTATTGATGATTTCTCAAAAACTACTTGGTTGTATTTATTAAAATCTAAAGATGAAGTATTTGGATGTTTTTTTGAATTCTTATGCCTTATAGAAGCTCAGTTTAATGCCAAACTCAAAAATTTTAAATCTGATAATGGAACCGAATTTAGAAACAACAAATTTTCAAGCCTTTGTAGAGTACAATGCATCATACATCAAACAACTTGCATAAATACTCCGGAACAAAATGGAATATCGGAAAGAAAAAATAGACATTTATTAGAAATGACATGAACTTTATTATTTTAAAATAATGTTCCTAATATGCCACACATTTAATTAATAGATTACCAAGTGTCGATTTATGTAATAAAAGTCCATTAGAAATCATTTACCAACAAAAAAAAATACTATATGACCATTTAAGAATATTTGGTCGCACAAGTTTTGTGCATATCAAAAGAAAATATAAACTTAATTTTGTGTCACAAAAAACTATATTTTTAGGATATATATATTACAAAAAGAGTTATAAATATTATGACCCAATTAATAAAAATTGTATCTTTCTAGAAATATTACATTTTTTGAAAATGAGCCATACTTCAAAGAAAAAGTATTTGACCAAACAAATATAAACAACCAAGTTCATCACATTGTGATGCCTTACATGGATGACTTAAATTGTGAACTAACCAATATCTATGAAAATGAAGTTAGTAGGGCAATAAATACTAACACAAGTGAAGGTTTAGAACAAAATAACTTAGGAGTTAGAAGGTCACCTAAGATACCAATATCATCAACTAGACTTAGAGATTATGAAACATACATGGTTCAATATCTAATATAAATTTTTATTTCCTATGACAAAATTTCATCCGAATACATACATTTCTCACTTGTGTTGAAAATAAATTAGAACAAAAAAATTATCAAGATGCCATTGTGTTGTACCTTAAAAAATTACCAATTAAATAAATGGAAAATTGGTGATGATTTAAAACACTTAAAGAATGCTAAATGTGCATGAAATCTTTCCAAGGTTGAAGGGAATAGCATATTAGAATTCATGACAACATTATTTATACAAAACCATGAATTTTGGTATTTTATTCAAATTCTAACTCAAAATGGTTGGAGAGTTATGAATTTTTAAAGAAATTGCTGACACGGCATGCTCTGATTGGTGCCACATGGCACAGGGTACCCCTAGCAATAAGCATGACTTCTCTGGGTGCAAATTGGGAGTTTCCAAGCCTAAACCCGACCCCTGGTACCCATTGTCAGCCTCACATAGCTATTTTCGTTGAAATTCAGATATAGGTGAATTCAGTGCATGGAAAATGAACTCCATGCACCAAGCTGACAGTGCAATGGTGTACCATACACCTAGACCAGCCAAGTCAAGCAGGAAAGCGCTGAGTAATCTTCTTTAAAAACACCTAAATAATGTATATAAACATTAAAAACATAAAATATATTGTTTTAATACAAACCTTTCAAAAAAAATTACATTTTTGTATATTTTTCTCTATTTTCTTTCATTTTCTTCTTCTTTGCCTCCCTTGATCATTTTTGTAAATTAGTTAGAGGTAAAGATGAGTGTAGTGAGCCAGATGCATCCTTGCTCATCTAACCCTTTGGTTCCTTTACAAAAATAATCAAAATAAGGGAATAAAGTGACTTTGAATAAAAGATAAACACACAAGGGTTGTTTAAAGTGAGCCACAGGCATTCTTTGCAATTCTCAACCTAATGATCATTTGAAAGAGGCCTATTTGTGACCAGATCCAAGAAAATGGTAAAGTTATGCTATCCAAATGGCTAATTTCACTATTTTGGAGGGCCTATTTACAAATAGTGAGAAACTGAGGTTCAAAGTGTAAGAAGGCAGCAATTATATTGCTATATGTCACTTACATCTATGAATCTATGAAGTTTTGATGATATTGCTCTCTAAAATCAAGTGGATATGCTCAAAATATGTTTTCTAAAACAATTAGGAACCTCCTTGCATATTTCCAGGCTATGACATGTTTAAAATATATCAAAATGATGATTTATAAACTTTGAATCTCTTGATCTTCATTTTATATATTTCTGGCATGAAAACAGTGGCTAAATGTCCTTAAAAACCTGTTTTGAACCAAACTAGACCTTTGCTCTTGTATAAAGTGACCTGCCAGTCCCTGGTACCATACCAAGCATGGACTCAGCATTTAAATGCATAAAAAGCTCAACTGGTGCAATGGAATTCATTGAAATATGTATAAATGACCTCTACTGACAGATCAGCTAATTCAGATCAATAGAAGGATCAAATCAAAAAATGGGCTTCGCAGCCGGATAAAGCATATAAAAATACACAAAATTGGTATAAACTTCATCTCATTTGGACTCTTCTACAGAAAGTTATGGAGTTTCAAAGTTCAACTTTTAAAGATGGAAATTATGTAATTTAAATTGACAAAATTACCTTCAATGCCCCTGGCACTGATTGATCCTTTTGACTGGGCAAATGGACTCATAAAATTCTGAAATTTGGAACAAAAATCCTTAACACATGTATCTTTGAGTCTATGAAATAAAATATGTACATCATACACATAAATTTTGAGTAAATAAATCAAAAGGGACTGAAATAATAGACTAAAATGAGTTCTTCATAGACAGAGCCTATTTCAGTCCAAACCAATGCCTTGCTATGCTCAAATAACTTTGAAATGGTCTAAATAACCTCTCTTAATCCTCTGTACCAATTTGGTATTGAAACCGAAACCACAAAGCTCAAATCATGCTCAAAACTTCTTTAAATGAGAAATTGATGCTTCTAACATCTTCCATAGCTTCATACGATCTCAAATGACCAACCAATTGAAAGAAATCATGAATAAATTGATCAGAATTGATCTGAGACTCGATCGGTACCAATAGGTACTGTAGATGCTTGTTCCGCCGCCTCTGATGGCCGTCGATGGTCGACGATGGTAACAATAGACTCCTGACAGTCTCACGATCACAACCATGCTCTTGATTGGCGTCGCCTGGCCTAGATTGGCCGAAAGGAGTTCATCAAGGAAGAACCCTTGCCGAGAAACCCTTTTGCATGAATCTTGAAACAAGCCCTCAGATCTGAAGGCTCATATTCAAATCCCTGAATCAAACGGCTCCTGACAACATGGGACCTCCCTGTCAGTGATTCAAGCGAATTAAAATGATATGTCACCAATCTTAAAGCCCAAATGGATTAATCTTGAAGCACTGCACATTAATTAACAGTCCAGTACATATCTTTAAAGGCCTAAAAGCCTAATCTCAAGGCCCAGATTAATCAAATCATTCCTGTACTAATCTTAAAGCCCAATGATCTCAATCCAATGACTTGTGCACATCTCAAAGGCCCAAAGGCTCAAATCTCGAAGCCCTGCACCAACCCTAAAGTCCACATGTGACCAAAAGATGTCTTTTTACATATAAACCCCTCTGTTTATTTACAATATGCAGAGAAGCCCCCTATAAATTTACATATAGGCCCCTGTCAGAATAAAACTCTTTTAAACAAGCCCTTAAAGGCCCAAATTTCATTCCAGACCCTGTCAAAATCCAAAATTACAGCCTCAGGTCCCTGGAAATATAAAATCTTCACAAACAAGTCCTTTCATGTCCTTTTGACCATAACTTTTTCATACTAAGTCCAAATCAACTCAAATCAGTCCCAAATGAACCCAAATTCAGTCTTCTATAATTTTAAATAATATTTGAACATATTCATGTCCTACAAATAATCTGAAATGACTAAAATGCCCCTCCTCGACATATTTTTATAAATAAAAGTATAAAAATGATATCCAAATGCTCTTTCATATTAAAAACACATAAATGATATTTCTCAATAATGTTCTCACATTTTAAACATATGAAATCCATGTCTTCATACATACATCATGACAATCAATCAAAACATGCCTATAAATTAAATGAGAACCAACCGCATGACCAAAATAGACCATACATGACCCCTTTTTAGCCCCGTTTATTCAATTCAACCCAAATAGGCACAAATCCTGAAATGCATGAGGTCTTCAGATAGACTCGAAAGGTCTTTCTGATGTAATTAACGGTGGGGGCTTGCGCCCGCCAGGAGTAAAACGTCCTCACAATCGAAAATAATAAAACCTTCGACAACTAATCATGAACGTAGGTCGTCACTGAAAGTTTTTATGCTTAGATAACAAGGAATAAAATAAAAATTTTATTCGACTCTAAACAAACGATCTAGTTATTGTAAGTGTAAGAAATAATCTTAATTAGCCTAATCAAGAATGGAATAACATAATACCTTGGATTTGATCTCCAAATCAAATCAAGAAGAGTTGTCTTGCTTAGCAACTTCTTATTCCCTCCCTCCTTCAAAGGTGGTTGTGCTTTAGCCCCCTCAAATGACGAGCCTCCTTAGGTATCCACCGAGAGATTAAAGAAATACTTGTATCTCTAACGCTAGTAAGAGATTAACAAGTAGAACCTTAATCCTAGTTTAACCCTCTTATTAATTTCTGAAAACTTATTAGAGGATTTCTAGATCTCAACACATGAAAAAATTGGAAGAGAGGAGAAAAGAGCAAATTTCGGCCAAGATATCTTTCACAGAATCTCTGACCTTTCGGTACTAAAATCCTTATATTTTTTTCTAGGTAACTCCAAACGACTTGAAATTTTCACCATTGGATTCTAGACTCCAAGGGCTACAGATTACATACGTCATGCGTCCAGAATGATTAGTATTTTCCCTTTCAAATTCTAGTTCAAAGTTACCTAAAAAATCTGTCAAGAAATTTCTTTGCTCTTTAATGAGATTGATTAGATTTAATGACATATTTAAATATTCCTTAAATCATGCCATTACTAATCAATTCTCCCCAGCATATATTTGGGCTTTAGGCTTAAACATATTAATCATATTAATATTTAATTAAGTTCACAACCTCATACATTAAAAGAGGCCAACATATAAATTAATATTTCATGTTAATTTATATGCATCTCTCATGTGTCAAAAGCTATGTAATATATGTCACATATACTTTAAATATTACTAGGATTATTTTATAACATCTCCATGTCATAAAATTGTTCATATATTAATAACATATAATTTGTACAAATTAATTATAACTTCTTATAATTAACATAGCACATATTATATACATATCACATATGCTTTATTAATATATTTTTCTTTTAATCTTTCATATGGTGTGATCCTATGGGATCCCATCATTATGGCAATAGAATTAAACATTTTAATTTCATAAATCAATGATACAACTAGCCATGGTATTTTGATTACCCAAATGACGTGGATGAAAAAGCACAATGCAAAATCACTATCCCTATAACATTAAAAATGTTGTTGTGTCAATTCCTTGTCACATGATATCCAAATAATCGTAAGGTAGGAATGTGTCATCCTTATCAATTATTCTTTCTTGATTTCCTGAAGTTTAATTATGATATGATTATCATATAATCATATTGCATGCACATAATATAAACTTTATCAAGGGGCCCAGAGATATCATCACTTATATTAACATATAAGGGACAATGGTTTCTTGATACTTATCGTTCTTCCACATAAGTTATATGCACTGTAGTAACTGCCTTTATAACTCTTGGTTAAAGAAAGCATTGGACAGTACCAACAATACACATCCCTTATGTAAGAAAAATAAATACCTCAACCAAAGAATTCAAGACACAATGAAATATCAATGACACAGAACACAATCCATATGATATTTCATTCTTGGGTCTGTCCAGTGCCATACATCTCCATGTATGCACATGTGTGATTAGATCGATAACTCCTTATCATATAACCTATAGAACATGGCCATTATCTAATCACCACACTTATCTTATATGGTCAACCAGTGTACCTTTGCTGATTGCCAAGATAAGGAACATTTAAGAGTAAACAAATTTATTCATTGTGAAGTTCTACAATTTAGTCATCAACTCAAATGATCCACTAATATGAATACTCAAGGTACAAAATGATAAAATCATTCACTAATAAACTAAACATATCATAGATATGATCTGAGTCTAGGACACCAACACTAACAGTCACAAGGGGTGAACTAGGAGGAAAGCAGAAAGAAATATCGAGTGAATGCCTTCCCCTGAGTTCGGTGACCTGCTCACGAAATGAAGCACTGAACCCAGCTCGGAGCACTTCCACTCGCCCACAAATACACGTAAAAATTCCGCACCATTAGCTAACCTAATGCCGTGCAACTTTTTGCGCCCTACACGTTGGAAATCCAATTTGGTGCAAAGCCATGAAAGAAGAACTTAATGTCTTGGAACAAAATGAAACTTGAAAAATAGTACTCTTATCAAAAAATAAAAAACCGGTTAGATGTAAATAGATATATAAAATCAAATATAATAGTGATGGTACCATAGAACAGTATAAAGCAAGATTAGTTGCCAAAGGGTTTACTCAAACCTATGGAATATATTATAATGAAACCTTTGCACCAGTAGCAAAAATGTTTACTGTTAGAATTTCATTCTCTATTGTGGTAAATAACGGTTGGGATCTCTATCAAATGGATGTTAAAAATGTCTTCCTTCAAAGAACACTTGAAGAGGAGGTGTATATGATATTACCACCTGGTCATAAATTGGAAAACAATTGTAACTTGGTTTGTAGGCTAAATAAATCAATCTACGAATTGAAGCAATCTCCAAGGACATGGTATGACAAACTTATCTCTTATTTAATTTCTTGTAATTTTAAGGTTAGTAATGCCGACCATTCTCTATTCACCAATTGTGATGGAACCAACACAACTCTAATTCTAGTATATGTAGATGACATTATAGTTATCGGAAACAGTTTTGAACATATCCAAAAAATAAAATAAAAACTAAAAGAAAATTTTGATATAAAAGATTTAGGATACCTGAAGTATTTTTTTAGGAATAGAAGTGGCTTTTTCAAATAAGGACTTTTAATCTCACAAAGGAAAAAATATACACTTGATTTATTAAAAGAAATCGGTAAACTAGGATGCAAACAGGTATCTACCCCAATTGATAACAAGTGCAAACTAAATAGTGGAGATGGTGAACCAATAAAAGACATGAACCAATTTCAAAGACTTGTAGAAAAATTAATCTACCTAACGGTTACTCCTTCGGATATATCTTTTTTCGTCAGTCAAATTAGTAAGTTCATGCACTCACCTAGAACACCACATTTAGAAGCTATAAATAGAAATTTGAGATATTTAAGAATCCCGGAAAGGGCATTTTGATGAAAAACAATAACACTAACAATATATGTGGCTATTCCGATGCAGATTGGGCTGGAAGCTTCGATAGAAAATTGACAACTGGCTTTTGCACATTTGTAGTGGAAATTTAGTCACATGGAAAAGCAAGAAACAAAATGTTGTGGCACGTTCAAGTGCCGAAGCGGAGTATTGTGCCATGGCCTTAACCGCAAGCGAATTAACTTAGATTAAGCAATTCTTATTGGACATGGGATTTAAAACTCAAGGACCTATGAAAATGTTTTGCGATAACAACTCGGCACGACACAGCATCAAATCCAGTGTTTCATGAGCGAACGAAACATATAGAAGTCGATTACCACTTCATTAGAGAGAAAATTCAAGCAAAAGAAATAAAAACACCATATGTTAAAAGGGGAGATCAACTTGCAGATGTCTTCACCAAAGGCTTGGACCCGAATCCGTTTGAAAGAATTACTAGCAATCTAGGATTATATGATATATACATTTCTAGCTTGAGGGAGAGTGTTAAAATATAGATCTCAGAAATAGAGATTTATTTATTTACAAATATAGATAGATAACGGTAATGTCACACCCTGAGACAATCCGCCACGTATTTATACATAAGGCGTGTGCATATCACATACATTATCAATAATAAATACTCATGCAATATTTACAAATCGAACAAAGTCTTTTAACATCACTAGTAGTTCAAGCACATAACATAAATTCAACATGAGATAAAGACAAACAGGGCAAACAAATCGATAATTGCCATGTTAGTCAATGTATCCACTTTCAAAGAGAGAATTAAAGTTCAACTTAAAAGAAAATAAAAACGTACTTGAGCCATCTGCTCGTTGACCTCCTCATCTGCATCCCTCCTATTCGTGCTCCATGTTGGCCTCATCATTTCCTGGAACCCACATAAAAGTAGAACGGGTGAGAGATCGAACAGTCTCTCAGTATAGGATTTAATTCCAGTTCCGAAATTTGTCAAATTTACTTATTAACACAAACAGGACATTAAAATTATATCCTTACATGCGATCTTACTAATGGATATTTAAAACACACATACGCAGGCACACACACACACACACACACACACTTCTTAAGTTATCTTTCAAGTTTTTAACTGCCTCACCAGGGGGACTCAAACCCCATTAGATCTTGGACGTGCCACTAGACAGGGACTCGAACCACTGCTAGATCTTCTTTGCCTCATCAGGGGGACTCGAACCACTCCAGCTATTGGCATCTCACTAGGGGGACTTGAACCAACACTAGTTCAACTGTCTCACTCAATGGGGACTTGAACCACCGTAAGATATTGACCTGTGACGGGAAGTCCAATCCACGCCATGTTAACGAGGAGTCCAGTCGGACACTAGACCCAATGTATCCATTCTAACATGCATTCAACGCATATTGGCCCCTTTCCTTTAACTTATCCATTACATTCTATATTTGTTTCATTAAATCATGCAAGAGTCATACTCTACACAACACATCATAATAGTCCGGTGATCAATCGAATAATTATATCCTAGTATTCTAAACAAAGTCAAAGGGATTGTTCGATTCAACATGAATAATTCGATAAATAAATAAATACAAACAAAACGATAAGTAACAATTTGACAATGTCTAGGAAACCCGTACCTATTATCGTGTGGTTGTTCACTCCTGTCTCTACGTTACTTCTTACTTCATAATTCGGACCTAAACCATGTAACACGGTTTCTAAATTAATATTTTATATCTATTTCTATTTATCTATTGTTAAACTTACTGCTGTTAAAATACCATTCAATTATTGTATAATATATAAACATAATATATTTATTACTAGACAATCAACCATAGAATATAATTTGTTTTTGTCCGAATACATTTCTTAAGATTTAAAATAAAATAAAATACTCTTGTTACTGGACGATCAAATGATTATAATAGATTTTGTCTCTTGTAACAAAATTAATTTTAGAGTTATCGGTGCATAAAAATCTAGGGTTATCAGTGAAAAATTACCCTTTAACAAACTAATAGATGCAAATTAAGAATCTAGGAATGATTGATCCTATGAGAATTGAATATCATTTAGTAAATATTCTGACAATTCTTGACATCGAAATAATATACCATTCTAAGATATAATTATATGAGTAAAACTAGGGTGTGATGTGTTCACTAAGAGAGTTTGGTGGGCACAACTCTAAAAATTTATCGGATTAATTTTAAACGTCAAATTTAAACCGTTGAAATCTATGTGTTTCATGAGTGATGTACGTGAATGCAAAATTTTGAAAGTTTTGAGTTTATTTGCTAAATGGTCAAGCAGTCAAATAAATAATAAAAATTGACTATATAAAATAACTCATAAATTAACTTAATAAAATGTTAATTTCTTTGACCGCTTGACTGTGTAGCAAATAAACTCGAAACTTTTTAAATTTTGCATGCACATGCATAACTCATGAAGCACATGGATTTCAACAACTTGAATTCGGCATTTGAAGTCGATCCGATGAACTTTTAGAGTTGTGCTCACCAAACTCTCTTGGTGAGCACATCACACCTTAGCTTTACTCTAATTATATTATATCAAAAAAAATAGAATAGAGGAAATCTTACCAAATAAATAAGTATGATATAAAGATTATATAACTCTCAGAAATTCTTATGAAACAAACAAGTATAGTGTACATGTTATATAAATAAATAAGTATAATTTATACAACTCCCAGAAACTCTTTTCAATTAAACAGTACAATATAAAGATTATATAAATAGAATAAAATAGAGGAATCTTATCATCAAATCGGTGAGCGTATATAAGAAGTTTTCTAATCAATTTAGCAGTGATTGAACACTAAAAATAATTTCGAATCAAAGAAAATGAGCAAAGTAGAAAATTAGCGGACACAGAGAGTATGGGATGCAAGTTGTTAATTTATAAAGAAAACAGTTTCTCAGAGGAATAGGCGCTAAGGGTGGTTATTTTTTTTGTAGAGATGTCATGCTATATTTTGAGAACCGACTTAATGCTTGTTCGGCTGCCGAAAGCATTTATATTATTTTTGGGCTTTGATTATGCGAGTAATCACAATTGGAAATTATATGATATTTAATTCCTGTTGACTTCCGACTACACAAATGCTATTAAGGTGGCCTAGTTTGTATGCATAAATTAAGCTATATGATTAAGAAAAGAAGAAAGATGTGTAAATTATTATAATCATACCTTAATATTAAATATTTTTATTTAACATGGTATTACGGTAACGTGTACCTTTATTTCTAAAATAGAAAATAGTACCAACAGTTAATTTTGCTCCTTATAGTTATAAATAAAAAATCTTGTAATAAAAAAGATACCTTAATTTTTCATCAATATATTTTTTCTCTCTTCATTTTATTTATTTCTAAAATTCAATAGATTTTGATTAAAAGATGAAATTTCAGATTGGATATCAATTATCTGATCAAATATTTTGATTCTATGCATTTTTTTTTTTTTTTTTTGTAGAAGTCTAAATTTTATTTGACACATGTTCGCCAAATGCAAATTGTATCATTTATTTGATTGGTCATAATTTCTTTTTACTTTTTAAAGTCATTTAAGAAACTTTTGAATCTATTGATGATTGATTGGTCATGTTTTCATTTTTTTTTCTATTTTTTAATCATTTAAGGAATGTCATTTGTCATTTAATATATCATTTTGTTTGAGATTTTTTTAGAGGAAATTTCATGTATCCCCTCAAAACTTTTAATATTACATATTTCTCTCTCTAAATTCTATAATTACATATTTCCCCTTACAAATTCTAATAACTTACATATTTATCCAATTAATAAAAAATTAAGACTAATTATATTTAATATTCTATAAAATATCACTAATTACTTAATTATGAGGGCCCAGTCGGAGAATGAATTTGCTCTGCCCGTAATGCTGCCCACGATACTCTCTTCTCCAACCTATCTCAGGATTTCTCTCTTCCTGACATATCTTTCCTCTCAGATTACGTTGTTCGCCTCTCTCTCTAAACTGCATCTGGTCCAGCCACCGCTCTCTCTCTCACAAGCTCTACCCTCTGGCCTCCAGATCTCTCCCTCTTGCTGTAGCTCTTGAGCTCTTCCCTCTTGCTATAGCTCTTGAGCTCGCACATGAACAATAAAAAAAGGTTCCCTACACCAGTAAAATTATGCCAAGGAGATGTATGTAAACAATAAAATATTAATGCAACTTTGTTTAAAATTGTTAATTGCTATAATACTTTGAGCAACGTACATAACAAAAAAAAATTTACAATGACTATAACTTAAAGTTTCTCAATTCCTCTAATGGTACCAACATAACAGTAGAAGGGTCAGTGTAGGCAAGGAGAAGGGGTATTGGTAAATGAGAAGAGTGGTACTGGTAATTGGGGATCAAGGAGAGAGCAAGGAGAAGAAAACGGAGGTCACTGGTAACCGGGGATCAATGGAACAGTAAATTGGTCCGGGTTTTCCACTTTACTGTTAAACAAAACAAGCTGTCACAGAGAAGAGTGAAAAGTTACAAGCAGAACTATGAGAGTAGAAAGAATAGAGGCAGAGAGTAACAGAGACAAAGAGTTTGATGGAAATTGTATTATTTTATTATTAGCGCGCAGTATTACAAATAGTGTATATATAGGCAATACCTTGTGTAAGTGTAACTAACTGAATCACTAAAACTAAGTAATTACAAATATGCCTTTCTAACTATTTACAATTATGTCCTAGTCATTTGTCTTAATCAGCTCTTGTGATTTATCATCTGATAAGAACCCCTATCTTTTCAAATTTCAAAATATGGAGGCAAGGGGTATTTTAGACCTTTAGATGATTTAGTACCTTTTAATTTTATTACTACAGTAGGGATTCATGAATTAATTTATTACTACATTCAAATTAATTTAGTATAAAGTCAAGCGGTCAAAATTAGAAGGTTAATGAATTAATTTTAGTGCATTCATTTTTGAACGTTTTTTGACCGCTTGACTTTATACTAAATTAATTTGAATGTTTAAAAATTTCATATGTAGATGCATCACACGTAAAGTAGGAGGATTTCAACGGTTCGGATTCGTCATTTAAAATCGATTTTATGAGTTTTAGAGTTAAGCTCACCAAAACTTTGGTGAGCTTAAGAGCACCCTAGTTCTTCTCATGAATAAGTATTTTTCACCAATGGTTTTAAGATGTAAAAAGACCCATAGCAGAGCAAGCTGTGCTATGGCTTTTTGCTCATCCCTTTTTTTTATCGGTTCTCAGGTTTTCTGTACATGTTATGATACTTATTTCATACAGCTATATTCTAAAATGGATTTGCTACATGTTTCATAATTTTTTATGATTTTATGCATATTTAATTCACTTGTTTTATCATTAGGTCTCTGGTTATTGTTTTTGCACAATTTTCACCATCTTACATACTTCACAATTTTAGTACAGCAAATTGGTTCTTTGTTTTTGAATGGAACTTCACAGCTTTACATTTTATTTTCAAGTATACTATGTAACAAAATATCAATATTTACTTCTATATTCTAACATTTGAGTTAACACCAATGCTAATAACAGCATAGATGTCCATTCACACTTCACAGATAATTTCAAAATATGAATTTTATTCTGGTCACACAATTGATTGTTTTCTGATATTTTATCCTAACTATTTTCATTACTCCTATTAATTTGTTTGTCCAAATAATCTATAAAAATTCTAATTCCCTTTCCAATCTTTTGTTCAGTTTTGCTGGTAAACAAGTTTATTTAAAAATTAGACAGTTCGGTTGTACCGGGCACAATACTAAGCAGTGTCAATTGTCAATAGTAAAATAGTAAATGTAGAATTAATAATCAGTCCGGAAATGACTTCCTTGAAGCATCAAGTATACTGTTCGTGTTGTTTAAATAGTGCTTTGGTTTAATATGGGAAATGCTGAGTGTGGTACTCTTTTAGATGTAAATATCCAAGATGTAAATACCCTTTTAGATGTAAATATCCAAACAATATATTTGATTTCCATATTGGTATGAGCTTTTAATAATTCAATAGTTCTTACATGAGGTTCTAAACTTTACAAATTGTAACAAGGATTGAATCACTCTGTACTAAGACAGGATCATAAACCCGTACTGATACAGCCAGAGAGGAACTGGTACTGGTAGTTTTGAAATATTGGCATATAAATTTTGATGAATTAATTTATAGTACAAACTACAAAGCTGCCTGAGATCGGTCCAGTCCTTCAGAAGATGTCAAAGTGGCATTGAGAAACAGAAGACCTTCGGCACATCTTCATGCACACCGCTACCAAAAGTTCAGTCAAGATTATGGAAGTCAATTCCTGACCAATTAAGCTAAATTTTTTGTTCTTCTTTATTCCTTTATTTGTTGTAGTATTAATATGTTGCACTTATCCTAAACTTTGTAATAAGCTCCAAATAAGTTGTTGATCTTAAATATGAAAGGAATTGAAAGCAAGTTATTTCAAATGCTGTTGTTGCTATTATCTGTTTTAGAAGGAAGCATTGTTTTTTGTCTGTTTCATGGAGAGAAGAGAGAGAGAGAGCGAGAATTGTTTTTTTTTCTGTTTCATGGAGATCAGAGGAGAGAGAGAGTGAGGGAGAGTATCGTAGAGAGGAGAGAGAGAGGGAGAGCGTATCCTAGAGAGGAAGGAGATATCTCAACTATTGTGGAGAGGAGAGAGAGGGAGGGGGTTTTACGTTGTTTGATTTTAGTATCTCATCAGTAGACGAAATTGAGAGAAAATACGACTGACGTGGCATAAATGCAATTGAAATGCAATTGCATGGATGTAGAGAATTTGAAATTATGTTTGGAGTTAATTTTATTTGACAGTTATTTTTTTTTTTTGCAATTGCATGTCAATTGCATGAATGGAGATGCTCTAAGACAGTGACACAATAAATTTCTGTTAGAAATCAGCCCTCAAACTTTTCATGTCATTCTCATTAGTGAAATCCCCCTTAGACTTTGGTAAATTTCTGTTAAAATTTAGTTGGTGGTTTTCATTATTGAACACTTGTGCTGGATAATAATTCGTCGAGTTACAAGCCATGTCATCAGCCAATATGAGATTATTTATGAAACTTAATTAGCAGTCTAGGCCTGCTAAACGAGCCAGGCCGGCTCATGGGTTTTGAGCTGGGCTCTTAAACGAGTCAAATTGAGCCGAGCTCAATTCGAGTTAAGCCCGATCTCGAAATAGAACATCCTTTCCCTAATCTATCCGATCCAAGCCGGGCCACCCATTGAGTCGAACCATCGCTAAGATACTCTTCGTCTCTTCCTTCGCTTCGCTAGGAGAAGCTCTGTCGCTCTCTTGCTCTCTCGCTCAGTTGTTCTCCAATTTCCATCTTCTCTCTTCTCTCAGGTGCGCTATCTCTCTCTCTCTCTCTCTCAGAGTTAAATTGGTATGAGTTTATTTTTATCACTGGTTATCTCTGAGTTAAATTGTGGGTTTTGTTAAATTGGTACTGTTTTATCACTGGTACTGTGTTTATTTTTGTGGGTTTATTTTTGCGGTGAATTGGTACTGTTTTATCACTGGTAAATTGGTACTGCGTTTATTCACTGGTAAATTGGTACTGTTTTATCACTGATACAATCTAGGATTCTACTTACTAGTACCTGTTCAGTTTCTTTTGTTTATTATTTGCATTGTCCTCTTTGCAAAGAGTAAATGTTAAAATTGAATCTAATTCTTTCTTATTGTTTTGCAATGTAAATATTTATACCTCGAGGCCTTGTATCAGTGTAAAATCATGACAAACTGGTTAATATTGACAATCAAATTGTATCAGAAAAATCCTACATATGAATGAACTTAGCTGTATCAGTACAATCAACATAAGGAATGTAAATTGAGGTAAAAGGAATAATAGTGTTTGTTTTGTAGTAGAGTTGCTTATATATCAGAAAAAAGCAGCACCCAACAAGTATGGGTCTAATCCGAAATAACTTTAGTTGTGATTTTGAATGCAGCCCATTAACTTTATTTTTGCGGTAAATTGGTACTGTTTTAGTTGTGATTTTGAATGCAGCCCATTAAGATTATACCATGATCTTTTGAGCTTAATTAGGAAATTTTTGCTGTTTTATTTGCCATAACAAGATTTGCTGATATAATATATTATATGGGTCAAATCAACAGGTGGCTAGAGCTCAAAGCTATGAGGAAAATGGAGCAGCATGCTTGAGTGTGCTTACTGATGAAAAATACTTCCGGTCTGATTTTTAGCTGTGAGGAAATCTCTTGGATCGAGATTACGGGTATGTGGTTCTGTAAAAGGGTAATTAAATTGTTGACTTCTAATTTTAGTTGATGATCCCCGACTTTCTGACTTGGAATTTTGTTTCTGGCTTGAAGTCTTCTTTCAGTTTCAAAATCCCTGATCATAAGTCCGGCAAGCATAATGTTGCTTTTGACAGCTTAATTTGCAATACCTCAAGTTGAAAATTGCATTGAACTGTGAAATTGTCATGACAACAACTTTGAAGAAATACAAAATTGGTTTCAAAACTGACAAAAAACACTGCAGTTCAGTATGGAGGAATAAATATACTTTGATCTGTAATCGGGTTGGATCCCATTTTCTGCAGTATACATGATACTGGTACCATATAATTCAATTAATGTATTTTATAAGCTACTGGTACCAGTTTATGGGGTTAACAGGTTCCTGGTACGGGAAAATATAGTTTGTTCTCGTTGGTGTTTTTTTTTTTTCCTTTTACTTTTCAACTGTTGTTGTCTTATTTTATTTCTTAACTCATGTTACCTGTAAATATAATCAAACTGGCACGACTTGTTGCAAGATAAATGAAATTTGAGGACTTGATTCTCACCTTTCTTCTAAAAAAGTATGATTTTGTTTTGTGCGAAAATTAACATCCAGGTCTCACTATTAGTAAGGTATTATATTTTCCCTTATTAAAAATATATGGAAACTCAGATACTTTTTCAGTGTTTTCTGTTTGTCATAATAATTTATAAAAATTAGTTCTTTAAATTATGTTAACACAGAATATTTCATTCGCGTAAGCACTAATTTAATAGCATGCAATCATAAAAAATAAAAGAAAAAAAGTCGAATAACATAAAGTGCAAATATTTTCAAACAGAAACAAAATATATAGTTGATAATGGATCTAAATCTGACTTAAGAATGAAACCAAATCCTCTACCCCTCGGGGGGCATGAATTTCCTACCCCCAGAGTCTCTGCAGGTGGGACCGACTACTGTTTTAAGGGTTTAACTATTGTTACTGTTTTTAAATGGGCTTCACTCGCAGAGACTCTGGGAACAGGAAATTCCTACCCCCCGGGGGGCAGAGGATTCGGTCTCCTTAAGAATACATAAGGTATAATTGGGGCTGTACAAAGAAGTAACAACCCATCCAACCCATTTGACACCTATTATTTACCCGGAAGAGCTCCAATGGGTCCTGGTGATTTGTGAGTGGTGAGGCAGACATGCCTTTGAAATATATTACAATTAATTGAGTTTGAGTCGAGTTCGGGCTGAGTCTAAAGAGTCCAATGGACCGAGTTGAGTTTGGGCTGAGCCTAAAGAGTCTAATGGACCGAGCCGAGTCAGGCTTTACTCTTCAAAGTTGAGTCAAGCCGAGTCGGGTTCTAATGAAAGAATGAATGGGCCGGGCCGAGTTTTGAGCGAGTTACCGCTCATTAGCAGGCTTAATTAGCACTACGACAGAAGACAAGAAGTAAGCATTTCTTTTTTAAAACCAAGCATCTGCATTACTTATAGAGAGACAGAGTATTCGTCATATGCCGATAATTGAACCTGGTAAAAGTAAATAGAATATTAGATCATTTCTACTATTAAACCTAGATGGTAAATTTCACATAAACAATTGTTTCGGAGAAAGCATGTTTTTCCGACTCCAAACCGAAGTAACCATCTCTTTACACTCAAATGGTGCTGCCAAATTCTTCATACAAATAATTTCACAATTTCAATTTTTAACACATAACAATAATGCTAGAAACAACAGAACACGTCCAGTAATACCAGAAACAAGAGGTACAAATGAGCATGGACCAGTTGTTGTTGTGCATTGTTGGAGAAGAAGAAAGAGGAAGTACAATAAAAAGCGAGAAAAGCATTGGTAGGATTAGATGAAATTGCAACCCCATGAGATGGAGAGATCGAGAGCTATAGCAAGAGGGACAAGCTCAAGAGCTACAGCAAGATGGAGAGATCCGGAAGGCGAGAGGATCGAGCTTGTGAGAGAGAAAGAGCAGCTGCTGGACCAAAGAGTTGAGAGAGAGAGGCAAACATAATATGAGAGGAGATTCGTCAGGAAGAGAGAAATTGGTGAGATAGGATGGAGAAGAGAGTATCATGGGCAGCATTATGGGTAGAGCAAAGGGATTCTCCGATTGGGTCCTCATAATTAAGTGATTAGTGATATTTTATAGAAAATTAAATATAATTAATCTTAATTTTTTATTAATTGGATAAATAAGTAAGTTATTAGAATTTAAAAGGGAAAATATGTAATTACATAATTTAGAGGAGAAAGTACGTAATATTGAAGGTTTTGAGGGGGATACATGAAATTTCCCCTTTTTTATAAAAATATGTCAAAAATATATAAAAAAAGATGTAATTTAAGGAATGTTATTTATGTGTAGATGTTGTTTAATATGTCATTGAAAAAAAATGTTATTTACGTGTATATATCACTTAATATGTCATCTAAGAAATGTTATTTATCATTTAGTCTAATTTTTTTTATGAAAATTTTTAATTTTGTATGAGATTTTTTTGTTTTATTATAATATGTTTCTGTTGCACCGCATAGACACAATACTAGTGTGTGTGTGTGTCTCTCTCTCTTTATATATATATATATATATGAGTAAGTTTACCATACATTGCAATGCATAGGCATTTTTGTGCATTTGACTATAAATCACTAAATTCAAAGTTCAAATGACTGATCCAAACTGTTCATCTTGTTCTCCATATTAATATGTGCTTGGATACCAAATTTTACATTTTTTGGAATTTTTTAACTATTTATTAAGTCACTTTGAAAATCGCTAATCCAACGGTAACAGTAAAATCCCTTAGCCAACCCCCTCTAACTCTCGGCAAGTGGAATGGACGATGTTATATACAAGGTAAGGAAACCCCCCTCGTATATATTGTTTTATACATGAGCCCATATTTAGAATTGGATTCTATGTCTAACTTTGTTTTGTAGTTATGGTATATGTGAAAAGTATGATCCCACTGCCTTGTGTGTATATGTTGTAATGAATGAATGAATGATTGATATGTGTAAATGCGACCTAAGGTGCCCCGTGAATTTATATATATATATATATAATTAAAAGTGATTTGCATGTCACTTATTATGTATCATTTTTGCGGTCTGCGTACCGTTAAGATTAGGACATGTATATATATTTTTTTATTACCATTAGAGTAGTTATTTGGGTAGAATAAAGAAGATTACATGAAGAATGGATGGTGACTATTGTCAAGTGGAGTCTTGCAATGAAGAGTATCATGCTATGGATCATACTATTCCACTTATGAATTAGGCTCATGTTATTAATTTAATTGTTTATTACTTAATGTTTTCAAAATAAACAACAAAGTCTCTTAAAGAAAATATAAGTTTCATGCCTTTCCAAAATCTCCAACCTATCAATATTTCAATCGCTAATTGATGGGCTTGCTAAAGCAAGGTATCGTTAGTTATCTTAATGAGGTAGGATATAAGTGTTTGATACAATTGGTTTCACTTAATTGGGCTATCAAAATGTTTTTGGGCCTTGAGGCATAGGTTTGAGGAGCTGGGACATAGAATGTCACCTCAAACAAACCAAGAGTTATATTAGATATAATTAGCATGGATGTGCTTACCTAAATAACTAAATTTAAGCAGTGATGCCAAAGCTCACTTGGATTTGGTGAAATATGGATCTTGGTCCGCTATATGGTTTTATATGGGACATCGATTTTACAACACATAGTAGGAGTAAAACTTTTTGTTAAAATATTTTTTTTTTTCTAAAAACATAAAACTTTAAGTCTAAATTTTTGCATATTTGTTTTGTTGTAGATAATAACAAATATATCAACTTTTACGTTGTGACCTGCTATTGAAAAAGAAAGTGCAAAACTTACTGGTCCAAACTTTTTAGACTAGTATAAAAACTTACGCATTATTCTCAAGCAAGAGAAAAAAAATACGTTATAGAGAAACTCATTCCTGAAAAACCAAAGGCAAATGCAACAGGTGTAGTTACTGCCGAGAAACAAGCAATTTATGATAAGCATGTGAATGACAACCTTGATGTCACTTGTCTCATGCTCACGATAATGAATTATGAGCTTCAGAAGCAGCTTGAGAAATTAAGTGCTTATGACATAATTGTGCAACTTCGTGAACTTTTTCAAGTTCAAGCTCGCACTGAGAGATATGAAACATCAAAGGCATTATATCAATGCAAACTGACAGAAGGAAACCCTGTTAGTCCTCATGTACTTAAGATAATGGGGTACATTGAGAATCTGAACCGTTTGGGCTATCACCTCAGTAAGGAGTTGGCTACTGACATTATTCTCCAGTCTTTGCCTTCAAGTTACCATCAATTCATTCTGAATTTTAACATGAATGGGCTGGAGAAGTCAATGAAATAATTACATGGAGTGCTAAAGACAGTCGAACAAAACTTGAGGAAACTTAATGATGTCCTGTTGATTAAGAAGGAAACAAATTTAAAAAAGAAAGGCAAAGGAAAGGCAAAGACAAAGGCAAATGAAAAGACAAAGACAAAGTTTAGGTTGGAAACTTGAGCAAAGGAAAGTCTGTAGTCAGTAATAGTGCCGTCAAGTGGCAGTGTTTCTATTGCAATAAAATCGATCATTGGAAGAGAGACTTCAAGAAGTCTAAGGAAGATAATAAGAAGGGAAATGGGACTTCGCTTCAGGTATTTTTGTTATAGAAATTAAGATTTCTACTTATCAAACTGATTCATGGGTATTAGATGTTCAGGAGCTCATATTTGTTCAAATATATAGGTGCTCGCAAATAGTAGAATGTTAAATAAAGGAGAGGTACAGCTATGTGTCGGCAATGAAGCACATGTTGCTGCTTTGGCCATAGGCACTGTATCATTAGCTTTGTCTTCCGGGGTGATCTTAGAATTAAAAAATTACTATTATGTACTTTCCATAAGTAGAAACATTATCTCTATTTCATATTTGGATATATTTGGATTTGAATTTAAATTTAAGAACAATGGCTATTGCTTTTATTTAAATGATATGTATTATGGCAAAACTTCGTTACATAATGGACTTTATATTCTAGATCTTGATGTTCCTATCTATAACATAGAAACCAAAAGACTCAAATCAAATGATTTGTATCCCACTCTATTATGGCATTGTCATTTAGGACATATAAGTGAGAAACACATAAAGAAACTTCATAAAGGACTTCTAAATTCATTTGATTTAGAATCACTTGAAACATGCGAAGCTTGTTTGTTGGGAAAAATGACTAAAACACCTTTCACTATGATAAATGAAAGGGCGAATGACCTATTGGTACTTATACATTCCGATGTATGTGGACCGTTTAGTTCAGTCACAAGAGGTGGTTTTTAGTACTTCATCACATTTATTGATGATTTTAGTAGATTTGGTTATGTCTATTTAATGAGATATAAATCAAAAGCATTTGATAAATTCAAGAAATTTCATAATGAAGTACAAAATTAACTTGGCAAGACAATTAAAGCTATTCGGTCATACCGAGGAGGTAAATATTTGAGTCAGGAATTTGGTGATCATTTGAAGCAATTTGGAATTATTTCACAACTTACTCATCCAGGAATACCTCAATGGAATGGAGTGTTTGAAAGGAGGAATAAAACTTTGTTAGACATGGTTCGTTCTATAATGAGTCAAGTTGATCTTCCATTATCATTTTGGAGATATGCTCTAGAGACAGCAACTTTCACACTTAATAGGGTTCCAACAAAGACAGTTGAGAAGACACCATTTGAGATATGGACTAGAAAACGTCCTAGTATGTCTTTTCTTAAGATTTGGGGTTGTGAGATTTATGTAAAACGATATGTCTAATAAGCTCACACCTAAATCAGATAAGTGTTTCTTTGTTGGATATCCAAAACAAACCAAGGATTTTTTTTCTTCTATAACATGGCAGAGAACAAAGTATTTGTTACTCGGAATGGTGTTTTCATGGAGAAAGAATTTCTCTTCAAATGAGTTAGTGGGAGTAATGTGCATCTTGAAGAAATTCAAGATACTCAAGAAAATACGCCTACTACTCATCAGGAACCACAAGACATTGTGGAACCTATATAAGAGACATTACCATTACGAAGGTCAAATAGGGAATGTCACATACCTCAGAGGTATTTGTTGCTCATATTAGAACAATGCGATATATTGTTGTTGGACAACGATGAGCCTATGACATTTCGTGAAGCAATGGTGAGCCCGAACTCTAATAAGTGGCTTGAGTCTATGAAATCTAAAATACGTCCATGGAAGACAATCAAGTTTGGAGCTTGATTGATTTACCTAATGGTGTAAGAACGATTGAGTGTAAATTGATTTTTAAGAAGAAAAATGACATGAATGAGAATGTTCACATTCACAAAGCACGTATGGTGGCAAAAGGTTGCAAACAAATTCATAGTATAGACTATGTTGAAACTTTTTCACTAGTTGCAATGCTTAAGTCTAATTAGGATACTTCTAGCAATTGTTGTATATTTTGATTATGAAATTTGACAAATAGATGTCAAAACCGCTTTTCTTAATGGAAACTTGAACGAGGATGTGTACATGACACAACCTGAAGATTTTGTCGATCCAAATAATGCTAGGAAAGTATGCAAAATTCAAAAATCTATTTATGGATTGAAACAAGCATCTCGGAGTTGGAATATTCGTTTTGATGAAGTGGTCAAGGAATTTGGATTCATCAAGAACAAAGAAGAACCCTATGTTTATAAAAAGACTAGTGGGAGCACACTTGTTTTCTGGTTTTGATGTGAATGATATTCTATTGATTGGAAATGATATTCTATTACTTCAATCAGTAAAATCTTTGTTGAAAAGTAGTTTTTTAATGAAAGATTTAGGTGAAGCAAATTACATATTGGAAATAATGATCTATAGGAATAGATCAAAAATGGTAATTGGATTGAGCCAAAGTACATACATTGACAAGGTGTTGAAAATATTCAACATGCAAGATTCAAAGAGAGGTTCTTTACCTATGTCAAGTGGCATAAGTCTCTACAAGAATCAATGTCCTTCGACACAAGATGAGCGAGACCGCATGAGTAAGATTCCATATGCTCTAACAATTGGATCTATCATGTATACTATGCTTTGTACTCGTCCTGATGTTTCATTGCTTGAGTGTCACAAGCAGATACCAGTCAAATCCAGGTGAGGGTCATTGGATAGCAGTGAAGAATATCTTTAAGTACTTGAAAAAGACTAATGATGCATTTCTTGTTTATGGAGGTGAGGAAGAGCTTGTTGTATCTAGTTACACAGATGCAAGCTTCCAAACCGACAAAGATGATTTTAGATTGCAATCTCGATTTGTATTTTGCCTTAATGGAGGAGTTGTTAGTTGGAAGAGTTCCAAGTAGGAGACAGTAGCTGATTCTACAACAAAAGCTGAGTATATTGTTGTTTTAGAAGCAGTAAAAGAGGCTGTTTGGATAAGAAAGTTTATTGCTGAACTTGGTGTGATTAAAAGCATTATAAATCCAGTGAATCTCTATTGTGATAATAATGGAGCAATCACATATGCTAAGGAGCCAAGATCACACCAAAAGTCCAAACACATACTTTGGCGTTTTCATCTTTTTCAAGAGATTGTGAATAGAGGTGATGTTAAAATATGCAAGATAGCAACAGATGCAAATGTGGCAGATCCTTTGACTAAACTTCTCTCGCAAGTTAAGCATGATATGCATATTAGAGCTATAGGTATTAGATACATGAGTGATTGGCTCAAGTGATCATTGTTATGCTGTAGAGGTTGACAATTTAGATGTTTGTTTGTATGTTTATGTTTTATGAATAAAACATTGTAATGTTCCTTGAATAATTTATTGCTTATTATTTATCATCAATTCGATGAATTGGATCGTAAAACTTTATAATGGAATGCAATATTATTCTAAACAGTCCCTAGTCTTTATTGTTAGTCGGGACACTAATAATTTATGGACTAGTATGTGGATTGATTGTGGATGATCATGTTTTACATATCATTGATATGGAATATCCAATGCAATCACATGGATACATATTTGAAAAACATGGTATTGGACAGACCAGCTAAAAAATACTGGATTATTATGTGTCATCAGTTTATTTTATACATTATTTTCTTGAATCATTTGACTTGACATCGTCATTAATTTTTTCAATGAGGATTGTATACTTTGATGCTATTAAACATTATATGAACCTATTGGTCACACACAAGAACAAGGTAGAAAACAAATTTAAATCCATATATTGATTTTTGACAAATGTATTAGATATAAAATATTTGGCTTTAGTACAAGTGGAAGACTGTTATTGAAGGCTAGAATATGTTGGGCCATATTAATAATCAATATTGGATCAACTCTTTATTGGGTTGGGCCCGAATTTCTGTCATGATCTGATCTGATCAGATCAGGATAAGATCTTCTGAAGAGGCTCAGCGAACTGGTGCCATTGAATAGGCTTAAACGAACTGGTGCGTTATGTTATAAATATGAAACAATAGTTCATTTTTTGGTTAGCCATTCTATTCATACATTTCAGAAGACGAAAAGAGAGAAAGAGAGAGAGAGAGAAGGGGCTGTCAGTTCGGTACTAGCATACTGAATTACAGTAGTTTGTCGACCTGTTTATGTGGATACTGATAGAGATGTGTCTACTGTGTTGGTGCGTATATCTGATGCGATAAATGAGAAGAACAGGACAACTCCTGGAGCAACTAGAAGATTTCCGCTGCGCATTTAGTGATAAACTCTATATTAATCTTGGAATTAATTTTATGCATGGATTCTGATTTTCGGGTAGTGAACAAATCTTGAACTGATTCGAATTGTTGCATTATAACTTACCCGAATTCTCTACACCAATATCATTGAATCTGAGCAACATGTTCTCAAGATGGTTGGTCATATTAAACGTGTGGCAACCAAGTAAGAAATTAAAATTTAAGGCTAAATTAGACTTATGCGTGATTGCACTATTGCACAATTGTGGGTTCATTGTGGTGAATGTCAAATGGGTTGCTGAAGGGTTAAATTGGCTTAATTGTAAAATTGCAATTCTTTTTGAATCTCTTGTATTAAATACAATATACCTTATACGGTCTTTGAAATATGACATTCTGGTAAAAAAAGAAGTTAATTTGTTCTTAATTTTCAAGTGTAGCTTTGATAAAACAAACTGTACTTCTTCAAAGTTATTTCATGGGTCTGACATGGAAGAAGGCTTGAAGGTAAGGTTATTATGTGCACACGAACCATACATATTATATGTTTTCTTCATATCATTTTGTGATGAAAACATACATAATGTGCTTGTACTAACATACATATTAATTTATGAGGTCAAGTTAATTTGTGATGAAAACATACACTTACTGGTGCATGACATGTTTCTTTCTCAGGTGCATGATATATTTCTCTCATGCCAATCGACTACTGGTATACGGCTGTGAGTGCAACTGGTACATTGCTTTGTGCCACTCCATTCAGAAATATCTCAAGTAGGCTGTAGCAAGCAGGCAATTTCTGGCCTAGAGTTTTGATTCTTGTTTCTCATGTAAGGGATCATACTGATGGGTTCTGTTTTGCTTGAGATATGGGGCTGCTTTGTTCTTTTGGTTTCAAGAGATGTTTTTATCATGATGTAATGTATCAAATTTTTATGTTGAATGATATGCCCACGACCAATTTGCCAAAAAAAGAAAGAAAAAAAAAACTAAGATAGCTCAATTTTCTGCAATATATTGTAGGGACATATTTTTAACTGTATGTTGTATTCTTTGTGATGTATTGCTTAGAAAGCTTGTAATTTTCTATATTTTTTGTATGAAAGCACTCCCATTTGTATTATGAAGAATTGTTAGCTTAATGGCAGAATTGTTATATTTGTAGTTTAATTATTGAAGGAGAATTTGTCATGACTGTGACTCTTATTCATAAACCTTTTGGCTTACAAAGAGCCCTTGAAAACTTGTCAGTGACTGTAAAGGAGAATTTTTGTAGAAAAGACCTAATGCTTATTTTTATTTATACTTTACATAAAAAGATTATAGATAACATGAGTAACCTGTGGACTTCCAATTTAATAGCAATTTAAAAAGCCAAGCACGTCAGTTATGAAGTGCAATTTAACAGTTGCATCTGTCAATACAAAAATTACTGAAAAACCTAGTTCATAGCTTAACAGTTAACACCAAAATTCATAAAGCAAAATTAAACTAAAAAAACAATTATTTTCATGTGTAGTCAAGAAATGGTAGAAGGCTCTAGAACCAAATTTTACATTTGTTGGATTTTCTAGTCATTTATTAGGTATTTTCAAAGTTCACATTTTCAAAAATACAAAACTGATGTTTTACTGTAGAATTTACCAGACTGCCCCTGCATACAATCACCTGTTAAACATAGTTATCAAACTAAAAAAAAGCTGGAATTTGGCATGTATTTAGAATATGATTTCCTCTACATTTTCATAAAAAAGAACAAAAAAATATGGCATAGTAAATCTCTCTAAATTTGATTTTAAAGTTGACTTGTCAGAAAAATATGATAATAAAACAGTGCCTAATGTAAACCTTGTGCATCCATGATGCTTAATTCCTAAATATAAATTGTTCCATTTCTTAAAAAGACATTAATTCTTAAGAACAACAATTAACTCAAAATCATTTTACAAGCACACATTCAAAATTATAAACTATACCAATAGTGTATCAGCAAAACAATTAATTTTTTTTAACAAGGTAAAGTGTACCAGCACACATTCAAGTATTACATTCATGTCATAAATGTACTGTTGAGGAGAATTGAACATTCAAAAACTACAAGTAAATCTAATAAAATTTATTACAAACATATTCAACCCAACAACACACATTCCACATATACATCACATATTCAGCCCAACCGAAAATCAAAATAAAGTTCTTACAACCATATTAAGTAAATTTCATATAACACATTCATAAAATTATATTTATACAAGGATGGACTTGATGGCACAGCTCCTTGCATAAGTATTACATCCGTCTTTTTTTTTCCTTCTTGCTACTTGTTACTGCACCATATAGGTTGGCACAACTCCTTTTGTCAGAATGGGCTTGATGACACAGTTCCTCTTAATTTCCTCAAAGAAAACACAAGCAAAAAAAAAAAAAAAAAATTGCAAAATCAAGCCCCACCAAACTAGTACATTTCCTACTGTAACTCCTCTTGTCAGATTAGACCACCTTTTAACCTACCAAAAAGAAATAATAAACTCACTGAAGCACTTCTTGTTCAATACCTTGAAAAGAAAAAACAAAATGATTCCGTGCTCAATTGGTTCACATTTGTCAAATTGAAATTGAATATGGATGAACACCAATCGGTACATGGTACTAGTACCAAACTATACCAATTGAAATCTCTTCCTAAGTCAGTTCAGTACCCATAATAAAACAAATATGCACTTAAGGATAATTTGGTCTTAATCAGTCATATGTAGAAAATTAAGTTGTATCGGACCTAGGGTTTACTGAGACTTTTGATACAAATTCGTGCAAAAGAAAGAGAAAAATAGAAGCACCTGATACACATCGGTTTTGAAAAAAGTTTGGAGAACATGAAATATGAGGTATAAACAGAGAGTTACAATTTTGAAAATTTCTGACAAACAAAAACACACGAAATTTACAAAAAAAATCTACGAAATTAGTGGAAGAGCGGAAGAATAGCACGGAGGAGACAGCCTTATCGATAGCAACAAGATTTGTTTGTTCCACGACACGGCATTATCCAAATATATAGAGATTTCGGCTTGTGGATATGGAGCAGAGTGCAGAGAGCAAGAATGATGTGGAAACAAGATATGGAGAACAATCTATCCAAAGCCGGTGAAGAGGAGCGCACAAAATAGGCTCAGGGCCGGAGGGCGACAAGGGGACTTTAGATAACGGAGCTTTTGAAACACATTTTTTTTTCCGTCTCCGTCAATTCATTTGCAGCTAGCGCTCCACCCTGGTGCACGAAATTATTCGGAAGTGGATACGGATACGGATTCAGATCCGGATCCCGATATGTTGATTTTTTGGTATCCGAATTTTTTAATTTTCGAATAATGGATATTTTTTGGATATCTGAATTTTTGAATTTTTTTGAATAATTTTTTGGATATACGGATACTGGTGGGGTCCGTCTGTACTAGAAATAAAGAGAAGATAATTAATAGGTGGGATTTGTGTGGCCATCCGTGTGTGAGGAGCCTTGTCATAGGACCTCATCGTCATTCAAACAACATATTGAATTTTTATTTCTCTCTTTAAGTTAAATCTTATGTTTAAAAATTCATAATAAATTTTCAAAAATGCTAATAATCATTTTATTTTATTAATTTAATTATTTTCTCATTTAGTTAATTGAGTTTTGATGTAATTTATTGTTTATGATGGGTCATTTTATTTTTATTAAATAACATATTAGTTAATTAGTTTTGTTCTAATTTTAAATGTGCATACTTGTTATTTTACAATTAAAAATTTTAATTCACTCCACTGATGTTATACAATATATATACATATATATATATATAGAGAGAGAGAGAGAGAGATGGGCTATGATGCATTGCAATGCATGGACCCCTTTGTGCATTGCACTACAAATCACGGATTCAAAGTCCAAACGACTGATCCGAACCGTTCATCTTATTTTCCATATTAATATTTGCTTGGGAACCAAATTTTACATTTTTCAGAATTTTTTTACTATTTATTAAGCAATTTTAAAAGTCGCTGATCTGATGGTCCAGAAAATTTTACTATTTTTTACTGTTTTTACTGTTCACAGCAAAACAACAATTTTAAAAAATGCTTAATTAATAGTAAAAAGTTTCAAAAAAATATAAAATTTGGTCTCCAATCACATTTCAATATGGATTAAACATCTAATGGTTCGGATCGGTCGTTTGGACTTTGAATTCATGATTTATAGTGCAATGTACAAAGGGGTCCATGCATTGCAATGCACCATAGCCCATCTCTCTCTCTCTCTCTGTCTATATATATATATATATATATATATATATATATATCCGAATTAGGAATTTGTATTTGACTAATATTCGATTTGTATTCATATCCGATTAATATCCGATCCATATTCAGAAAATAAAAAAGGATACGAATATGGTTTGATCACTATTCTAAACAGAAATATTACCGGAGTGATTTAATTAGAATAAATAAGAAGTAAATCAGTTTTAAAGGGATAAATTAAATTTGAGTGATTAATTCGTAACAAAGAGCAAAATTTAGTGACCTCTAATGAAGTTTACTCTAAACAGATAAAAAAAAAACTCAACTGTATTGAATAATTAACATATCAACTTACAACTCTGTTTATGTGACAGATCATGGCAACATTTTGTTGTTTCATTCATACACCAAAATTTGAAGAATTTGGCGATATTTTATACTAGATTAACTGATCAAGAATATAATAATATCATAAAGAATTAATGAGCTGTTATAAAATATATTTATGTGGATGTTCATTCTATAACTTCCAATATTAATGCTCACTACCTCCACTATCTCCACTACCATGAACATTCATTTTCTCCTTTATTATTGTAACATCTCTTTCTAGCCTATAAATAGAGGCTTTGTAAATAGAGATGATACACACATATTATATACAA
Source organism: Carex pumila (assembly GCA_033356055.1). Taxonomy (NCBI): domain Eukaryota; kingdom Viridiplantae; phylum Streptophyta; class Magnoliopsida; order Poales; family Cyperaceae; genus Carex; species Carex pumila. The sequence goes on along the minus strand of JARJHM010001076.1, from coordinate 27,756 downwards.
TAGTGGATAATACAATTTTGTTATTGCTCTCTTTATCTCTCTTGTTATTTACTTACTTTTGTTGAAACTTTATCTTAATTTTACAACACGTTATCAGCACGAATTGCTTGGAAGAAGTTGCAAAGTAATCATGAAAATGGCTGACGTAATGATAAGTAATGAAGATCCATGTCTGGTAGACAGTGGAACAACTAATATCATATTGAAAAGTAAGAACTACTTTTCACAATTGTATCTTGGTGAGACTAATATTCACACTATATCTGGCACAAGTAATTTAATATAAGGCTCCGGAAGAGCTTGTATTTTGTTACCTGAAGGAATAAAATTAATAATAAATGATGCATTATATTCAAGTAGATCTAGAAGAAATCTACTAAGCTTTAAAGATATTCGAAAAAATGGTTATCATGAATGAGAAAAATTGCGAGTATCTTCATATCACATCTATTAAGAATGACCAGAATATCATAATTGAAAAGATGCAAGCAATGTCATCTGGATTATATAGTACTTATATAAGTAAAATAGAATCAAATATGGTTGCTAACCCGAAATTAGCCGTTACTAACCAGAAGTTAGTTGTTACTAACCAGAAGTTAGTTGTTACTAACCAAAAGTTAGTTGATCCAAAATTATTTACATTATGGCATGACAAATTGGGTCATCCAGGAAATATAATGATGAGGAAAATAATTGAAAGTGCAAATGAGCATCCCCTAAAGGACCTGAAGATCATATTATCAAAAGATATGACATGCGAAGCATGCTCTCTTGGAAAACTAATTATTAGGCCATCTCCAAATAAAGTTAGACCTGAAGCTCCTTCATTTTTAGAAAGAATTCAACGAGATATATGTGGACCTATTACACCTCCATGTGGACCGTTTAGATATTTTATGGTGTTAATTGATGCAACAACACGTTGGTCGCATGTGAGTTTGTTAGCAACAAGAAATGTTGTATTTGCTAGACTATTAGCACAAATTATCCAATTGAGAGCTAATTTTCCGGATTATCAAATTAGAAGAATCCGGCTTGATAATGCAGGTGAGTTCACTTCTCAAACTTTTAATGATTATTACATGTCTATTGGAATTACGGTAGAACATCAAGTGGCCCATGTTCATACACAAAATGGTCTAGCAGAATCGTTGATTAAAAGATTATAATTAATTGTTAGACCATTACTCATGAGGTCTAGTTTACCGTCTTCCGCATGGGGACATGCCATATTACATGCCGCTGCACTAATTAAATTAAGACCAACTGCTTATCATAAATATTCCCCATTACAATTGATCTTTGGAAGAGAACCAAATTTGTCCCATCTAAAGGTATTTGGTTGTGCATATGTTTCAATTTCTCCTCCAAAACGCACAAAAATGGGACCTCAAAGAAGGTTGAGAATTTATATTGGTTTTAACTCTTCTTCTATTATTAGATATTTAGAACCATTAACAGGAGATATTTTTACAGCAATATTTACTGATTGTCATTTTAATGAATCAATATTCCCAAATTTAGGGGAAGAAAAATAAAAACTGGATAAACAAATAACTTGGAATTCATCGTTATCTTATCTTGACCCCCGAAGTGGTCAATGTGAAATCGAAGTTCAAAATATTAAAAATATGCAAAGAATTGTAAATGAATTGCCTGATGCATTCACAGATACAAATAGAGTTACTAAATCACATATTCCAACTATAAACGCACCTGCTCGAATTGACATTACAAAAATATCTAATGAATCTAATGTGCATAGAAAACGTGAAAGACCACTTGGTTCTAAGGATGTAAATCCACGTAAAAGGAAAGAGCAGAATAAAGCAGTTGGTCCAACCCCAGAAGAGGTTGATGGTAAAACTCCAGCAGAAGTAAATAAAACCCCAGAAGAGGTTGATAGTAAAACTCCTGAAGAAGTATGTAAAATCCCAGAAGAGATTAATGGTAGAACTCATGAAGAAGTTGATAAAACCCCAGAAGAGGTTGATGAAGTTCCAGAAGAAACTCAAGTACCAAATGATTATGAGATTTCTATAAATTATGTAATAAATGGTACTATATTAAATAGAAATAAAACACATGTTGATGAAATCTTTGCATTCGCTATAGCAAGCGATGTTATAAACAAAGAAGACAATGTGCCAAAAACTCTAGAAGGGTGTAGACATAGAAATGATTGGCATAAATGGAAAGATGCCATACAAGCAGAATTAAGTTCATTAGACAAGCGGCAAGTATTTGGACCTATAGTCCAAACACCCAAAGATGTTAACCCTGTAGGTTACAAATGAGTATTTGTCATAAAAAAAAATGAGAGAAAATGAGATTGTGAGATATAAAGCAAGGCTAGTGGCACAAGGCTTTACACAAATTCCTGGAGTTGATTATGAAGAAACGTATTCACTTGTAGTGGATGCGATAACTCTCAGATTTCTAATAAGTCTCACAGTTGCAGAAAAATCTAAAAATGTAACTTATGGATGTTGTAACAGCCTATTTATATGGTTCACTTGACAGTGATATATACATGAAAGTCCCAGAAGGATTGAAAATGCATGAAGCATATAAGTCAAAACCTAGAGAGATGTACTCTATAAAATTAAGAAGATCTTTATACGGACTAAAACAATCTGGTCGAATGTGGTATAATCGACTGAGTGAGTACCTTCTAAAAGAAGGATATAAAAATAATATAATTAGTCCGTGTGTTTTTATTAAAAGATCAAATCTAGGTTTCACAATCATTGCAGTGTATGTTGATGATTTAAATATTATTGGATCTCCTGAAGAGATTGAGAATACTGCAAAATTAATGAAGAATGAATTTGAGATGAAAGACCTTGGTGTAACAAAATTTTGTTTGAGCCTGCAGATCGAACATCTAAAGAATGGAATATTTATCCATCAATTAAATTATGTTGAAAAAATATTAAAGAGATTCAATATGGATAAAGCTCATCCTTTGACCACACCAATGGTCGTACGATCGCTAAATGCAGAAAATGATCATTTTCGCCCACAAGAAAATAATGAAAAAGTGCTTGGTCCTGAAGTACCATACTTAAATGCAATCGGGGCATTATTATATCTTACAAATAATACGAGACCTGATATCTCATTTGCAGTAAATGTGTTAGCAAGATATAGTTCCAAACCAACCAGAAGACATTGGAATGGAATTAAACAAGTATTTCGGTATCTCTACGGAACTAGAGATAAGGGGTTATACTATCAAAATGATACAAAATCCAATTTAGTTGGATATGCAGATGTGGGATATTTATCGGATCTACATAAAGCACGATCTCAATCAGGATATGTATTCACCTATTGTGGAGCTGCAATTTCATGGCGATCGACAAAACAAACTCTTACAGCTACATCTTCAAATCACGCCGAACTGGTCGCCTTATACAAGGCGGGTCGAGAATGTGTTTGGTTACGGTCAATGATTCAAAATATTCAAGAAGAATGCGGACTTGAAAACATCAAGGTAAATCCTACTCTGCTATATGAAGATAATGCAGCATGCATTGCACATATCAAAGAAGGATATATCAAAGGAGACCAAACTAAACATATTGCACCAAAGTTCTTTTCGACACATGACCTACAAAAGGAAGGCGTAATAGATGTTTGCCAAGTCCGATCAATCGACAATCTGGCAGACCTATTCACAAAATCTTTACCAACAAAGATTTTTGTACAACTCACAAAGAAGATAGGTCTACATCGATTGAAGGATATTTAATGATATCAAAATGAGGGGAAGCATTATACGCACTGTACTCTTTTTCCCTTAATCAAGTTTTTATCCCAATGGGTTTTTCTTGGTAAGGTTTTTAATGAGACAATACATGGTCCTGAAGTATCATGTTCATCCTGAAGTATCATATCAACAGCGTATAATGAAAGATGAACATCCAAGGGGAAGTGTTATAAAATATATTTATGTGGATGTTCATTCTATAACTTCCAATATTAATGCCCACTACCTCCACTATCTCCACTACCATGAACATTCATTTTCTCCTTTATTATTGTAACATCTCTTTCTAGCCTATAAATAGAGGCTTTGTAAATAGAGATGATACACACATATTATATACAATAGTGGATAATACAATTTTGTTATTGCTCTCTTTATCTCTCTTGTTATTTACTTACTTTTGTTGAAACTTTATCTTAATTTTACAACATGAGCATTAATTTTTACAACCTTTTGTATTTTCTACCAGATTAATGAACAGATCAATGGTACCGCAATAGTTAACAGTGAAAGCTATAACTGGATCTAGGGGTGTTCAAATGGTACGGTTTGTTCAGTTTTCAACTGAACTAAAAAATTTCGGCTTAAATGGTTCGATTTTTCGGTTTAAATGGATCGATTCAGTTTAGACTTTCAAAACTGACTAAACCGAACCAATCAAATTATGTTGATTCAAGTATGCTTTATATTATGTTTGATTCAATCATTGGTCATTTCTTTTATTTTAAAACTGTTGTACCCTAAAATGTTGCTAAAAGAAAAAAAAATGGAGTCAAGTAGAACTTTTGCACATTCTCGAAGAAAAAAAAAAGATAAAAAAGATACATGAGAGCTCTATAAAATGGATCAAGAGCAATGTATGGAGGTTCATATTGTGATTTCTCATGAGAAACCATGAATTTTGATATATCATATGATTCATAACTCAAAATAATTGGAGAGTTATTGAATTTTGAAAATTAAACAAAATCAGAAATGGATACATCTATTTGACCATTAAAAAATTGAGAAGAGATACGCACGGCTTTGATCAAAGTCAGAAACAAAATTAATTGGTTTTGGGCCTAAATGCCATATGGGCCGAATTCCATTGAATATTAGTTAACAGCTTCAAATGGGAAATACGCAACATTTGTTTCTCATTTACCATGACATGTGGGACCTACCTGATATCAACCAATCAGCGGCTTGGAGAAATGATGGCGCCTTTCGCATTGAAGCAGATTCAATTTCAGCCATAGTACAAGCACATGCTCCATCAAACACCATGCTAAAGCTCCCTTCATGGTCCATAACACCAAGCCTACACAATGCAAAGGTATCTTCATCTCCAAATGCTCAACGGCACAGTGAAGAAAACAGAAAAAATGGAAGGACAATAGCTGGCCTGGCCTCTGCGCCCTTGTCTCCTCCTCTGCACCTCAAGCCACAGCCATCCGATCAAATGGAAATAGACGATGCGGATGATGCCAACACATGGATCCACACCTCTTGCTGCCCTAATTCATGGCTATATAAAGCCCTTGGCAGATGAGGAGAAATCAAGTTAGACACAGCCGAATAGCCTATGCTATAGACACACGGAACCGAATTGAACACACAAAAAGGAGAGAGATAAAGTCTCCATAGCCGACAGACCCTATATACTCATAATCATATAGCTAGAAAGCTCTTTTCTTTCTTGATAGCAAGCTTTGTGCTTTTCTCTTATTCCTGCAAAATAATAGGTATAGATAGAATAGAAGAACCCTCGATGGCTACATGATGTATTAACTCCCTTGGTGAATAAAATTTATTTGAAAGTTTTCTATTTTTCTTGTATTTTCTCTCCATTTTGTCTACATTGCTTTGATTTTTTTTATTCTTCTTGATCTGTTCTCTTAAATTTGCTGTTTTGAGGCATGAAGAAGAGAGGTCAATGCCATGGCATGGAGCTTGATGACTAAATCCTTTTCTTTTCTTCTTTTATTTCTTTTCTTTCTTTTCTTCCTTCCTTCTTCTGATTTTGATCTGATCTGTGCCTTTGCTCTTTCTTTCTTTATTTTCGTTTCCTTCATTTTTTCTTTGCTATTATCAGCACCTTGGTTCAGATCCATGAGCTCAAGGCATTGAGTTGTTCAAATAAAAGCTTCTTATAGCAATTCATGCTATATTGAGGTATAAAATAAAAAATGATAAGAAGATGAGGCAATAACAGCTATATAGCTGATTTTAGAAGCCAATGAATCTGAAAATATAAACATTTGCATTTTATTTCTCTTCTCTTCCCTTTTCCTCTTTTTTCTGATTTCTTTTCTATCTTTTTGATCTTCTTTAAAACAACCCCTTTAATTCCTGTTTAAATGATGAAAATTATGATAATGTGAGGGTTAAGCCAGCTGGCTTCTCTCACATTGGATTAATAGGAGCCATTTAAATCAAAGGAATTAAAGGATGAAACATATAAAAAAAATATATATAAATAAAAAGGTTAAGCCAGCTGGCTTCCTCACTGTCCCCTTGATCAAAATGGACCTATGATGTGTATTAGTGAACTTAAGCTCTGATGCAAGGCTAAGGACAAGCCATATGCACCATGTTGCATGCAACAAAAGAGTAAAAAGTAAGTTAATGCACATCTAGTGAAGGATGGAGTTCAAAGAGATGAGTAGACATCAGTATATACTGAATTAAGTCACTCACATTCTTAGTACCATGATATCCTAATGATAATGTCTAAATTTTGATGGGAGATGTCCAAATCTTGGTGGAAAGAACTTGTAAATGTAATTTTCTAAAAGACAAGGACTCATTTGCAAAATTACAGGCTCTGACAGCCTATATTCAAGTTAAAACAAGGTTTCTTATGACTTGGAGCTTTGATCTTGATTCCCTTCTTTGACTGGTATCAATATAGTGGCATAAGAACCCTTGAAATCTGTAATAAACCTAAAACCAGAATCTGTGTTATGACCAAAGCATCTTCTACCAGTTCCCGGTATCATACCAAACTTGAACTCAGCAGCCATTAGTGGTACATGCACCACTGGTACAAGAAAAGCCTTCAAAAAGGCTGATTTGACACCTGCTGATAAAACAGTAAATCTGGACCAAAATATGGACTCAAATGCAAATCTTAAATTGTAGTCAAATAGAGAACTCAAAAACACACAAGTTCAAGATAAATTTTATATCTTTATGATTTTATTTCGATTTTTAATGAATTTTCAAATTTGGACATTTAAATCTGAAAAATGCTGAAAATAAAATGTATAAATTTCCTGCAATACCCCTGACTCTTATAAAATCCTTAAAAAACAGAAATAAAATCCATAAAATGGTAAAATTTGCTATACAAGCCTCTGACATATACCTCTTTGATCTCATGAAAAGAAATCATAGCTTCATGTACAAAGTTTTATAAGAAAAAGAATCAATTATATGTAACTATACATGAAAATATGATCATCTCTATGGTGCTCTGACTCAAATTCGAATTCAAGCAAAACCACAACCTCTGACATGTCAATACTTCTTCGAAATGGTCAAATAATACCCTTTGAGTTCTTGAACTAGTCCCAGCACCTCTGTACCTATCAATGGTACCAAATCGGTACTGAAACCGAGACCAACAAATCTAAGTCATGCTCAAAGCTCAATTAAATGACAAATTGATGCTCCTTCTAGTCTCTACACCCTTCTGTGACTAATTTGTTGAAGGAAATTACAACGAAATCAGCAAGAATAAAATTAGACCTCATCGGTACCGATGGACTCATGCCTCTGCCAGAACCACCACTGCCGATGATCTCTGACCGTCGAAAATATGACCAATGTACTCCTGATGACAAGGCGACAACGATGTTGCAAGCCTCGAAGCTAGAACCGCCGGAACATGGCCGGAGTGGTGAACTTCATTTGGAACTGGAGGTTTCCAGTGCATTGAGTTTATATCAAACTCTGCACGACATTTAAAGCAATGATGGACCCTTGATGAACGCGCCAAAGTAGAAAATTAAACATAAAAAAACGAACTTGAAGCTATGCAATCCGATAGCTGAGATTCGAATTCAAATTACACCAGTCTCTGGTATCGGGTCCTACATGTCGAGAGCCCAGTTTGATCCTTTAGCACGATTCTTGATGAAATCCAGAAGCCCAAATCTGTTAAATAAGTGACCAAACCCCAAGTCCGAAAATCCATATTCTATGACTAAGCCCAAACGCGATAGGCCCAATAATTGGAACACAAATCTTAAAGCCGACACATATCTTGAAGCCCAAATCCATATCATGAAGCCCTAGATCTTAATCCCATGACCCATAATCTCTGAGAATAAAACAATTAAACCCAAATTTGCACAAGGGTCCCTCTGACTTTATGAAATATATAGCGTAACCCCTTAATGTTTTGCACATAAGTCCTTGGAATATAAAAATCTTCACAAATGGGTCCTTTTGGTTCCTGACTTATTCATTCCAAGTCCAAATCGACTCAATCAATTTCAAATGACTCCAAATTAAATCCTCCATCATTCTAAGTGAAATCCAGATGTGTCCGAGCTTTAGCCATAATCTGAAATGACCAAAATAAAATATAAAAAATGATATTTAAATGCTCCTTCTAAATTGAAAACACATAAATAATATTTCTCATGTACATTCTCATATTTTAAATATGAAATCCATATTTTCATGCACATATCATGGTAATTGACCAAAAAGAAATACAAAATTAAATGAAAACCAACCACATGACCAAAATAGACAATACATGAGCCCCTTTTAGCCCCATTATTTAGTTCACAACCCGTAGGCACAAATACTAGAATGCATGAGGTGTTCAGTCTGACTTGAAAGGTTTTTCTAATATAATTAACGGCGGGGGCTTGCGCCCATTGGGAGTTAAACGTCCTCACAATCGAAAATAATAAAACCTTCGACAATGGATCATGAACGTAGGTTGTCACAAAGGGTGAACCAGAAGGAATGCAGAAAGAAATACCCAGTGGATGCCTTCCCCTGAGTTCGGTGACCTGCTCATGCTTATTTCAAAGAACCAGAGCACTGAACCCAGTTGGAAGCATTTCCACTCACCCACACATAAAAAATCACACCGTTAGCTAACCTGACGCCATGTATCAACATGTGTAATTTTCATTAATAATAGCATTAATAGATTTACTTCAGTTTGAATTGAACAAACTGAAATTTACTTTAGTTTGTTCAGTTTGGTTCTTAATCAGTTTATAAGTTTAATCGGTTCAGTTTGACTTTTTTTTTTAATCGAAGAAAAATTTGATTTGGTTATTTTATTTTGGTTTCAACCGAACTGACCATTTGAATACCCTTAACTGGATCTCCTTTAATAACAAAAAAAAAAGAAATTTAAGAAGAGAGTTCAAATGTCTCATATTTTTCATACCTCATAGTGTCTTATAATCAGCCATTTTTATTAATATCCCTAAAGAAAAATTTTACAAATGCCCCTGCCCCCAATTTTTTTTAAACATGCCCTGACCGCCTGGGCCCAGGGTGGCCCAAAATTCCCCATGGAGCGTCTCTAACCTGGCGGCCCATGCCTCCTGTGAGGCGCCTCACTACCCAGTATAATGCCCGCCCTCCCCCCCCTCGCGCCCCTTCCCTCTCTGTCTCCCTTCTATGTTCCAGCCGCCCACAAACCACAAAAAAAACCCTAGCCCCCCCTGCCCCCCCACCCGAGCCCCACCGGCCACCCTAACTGCCGTCCTAGCTCTGCATCACGCACCTCTACCTCACACAACATCCGGCCTCGATTCGTTTCTCCCTCAATTGAACAAGTAAGTTTTATTTGTTTTGATTCGATTAGAGTTTAGGTTTTAGATTAAATGTGATTGAATTGTCTAATGTGATTTGGTTTGATTCGATTTGATGTTTAGGGTTAAATGTGAGTAATTAGTTGAATTGATTGAATGAGTTGAATTGGTCGAATTTCATGAATTGTGAGAATTACGGGTTTAGGATAAATGCTATTAAATTCTGGGAATTGCGAGATTATAAGTTGTGGGAATTGCGGGATTAAATTGTGAAAAATAGTAGACATGCAATGGCATGCTTGTGAATTGGTTGAATGTGATATGGTTGAATTTAGGGTTTATGGCTGTTAATTGTGAATTGCTTTAAAAATTTAGGATTTAGGGTTTAGTTTAGGGTTTATGGTTGTAAATTGTGAGTTACTTAAAAATTTAGGGTTTACGGTTCAATTTAGGATTAGAATTTATGGTTCAAATAGTTGAACTGTTTAAGAATTTAGGGTTTAGGGTTTATGATTTAAAAATATGCATATTTATTTTTTGAAAATTATTTTTGTGATAGTTCATGAAAAACATGTATATATCAATACAAAATAATTTGAACTAAAACTAATTATTTTGAAGTATATCAATATTTGTTTAAAGATGACATATATATTTTTTTATTGTAAGTAAATTGCATGTATATCTCATTTTTTTAATTTTAAATTTTAGGTCTGCAAATATTTTGTGCGGTTTAAAATTTCAAAGAATTGCATGTATATCAAAATTGTGGACCATGCAAAAACAGTGATTTTCAATAAATCTAAAAAAAGTAAACCCAAAATAATTGCATGTATATGATTTTCATTAAATCTAAAAAAAGTAAATCCAAAATAATTGCATGTAATTAAATTGCATGTATATGATTTTCAATAAATCTAAAAAAAGTAAACCCAAAATTTTGTTAAATTGCATGTACATGCATTTGTTTTGTTTAAAAATTAATTTTGTTTTTTGTAAATTTATTTGTTTGTCAATTTTGAAAATAATTTTTATTTTAAAAAGTAAAAATTTAACAATGATTTTTATATTAATTATATAATTAATAGAGTGAGTCTATGGTACTATGCATATCATGGGTTGGTTTGTGCTACGGCTTGATATTTGAGCTTTCAAAATCCTAATGGTTGATCCGAACCGTTCATATTGTTCTCCATATTAATATGTGTTTGGAGACCAAATGGTATATTTTTGTAATTTTTGCACGATTTTTTTAGATATTTAGAAAATCACTTTATCTGAAAATTGTGGACCATCCGAAATAGTGATTTTCAATAAATATAAAAAAATAGTAAAAAAATTTCAAAAAATGTAAAATTATATAAATTGTATGTTTTGATTAATTTTTTTTGGTAAATATAGTATGCCTAGAGTTAGACGGTGGGGAGTACGAGCTGAGCCTGCAACGGGTGCAGATGCTGTGGATCCGAGTGGAGCGTGCATGTCCTCGGTGGATCCGACTGGAGAGGGCCCGTTGTCGTATGATGATACGACTGGCAGGGGTTTTGAAGATCCGACTGGAGCGGATCCGTCGTCTTAGGCTGATTTTCCAGATGGTGTGCATAATCCTGACACATTTAGTCCTCTCCTATGGACCCATCATGTTAAGCACCACGTCTCATTGGCATCTTTTGAGGTACGTAATTTTTATACTTAAAAAAATGACATTCTGTTGAGTTACTAAAAAAATGGTACGATTTGAGTCTGACAAATTGATAATAAATACAGGATGATGTCATGCTTACGGCGAGGCACCGCAGGTCTGAGATTCTGTTCGTTCCCCATAAAGAAATGCAGCGATACATCTTGAACCTCAGGTTGTACCAGCTTGCCACCATGCCGCAAAGTAAGATCAATGTGTTTCTCATGCATGGTCTAGCGGAGAGATGGCGACTTGAGACTCATACATTTCATCTCTCGGTCGGGGAGATGACAGTCACCCTTGGTGATGTGAGCGCCTTATGGGGTTTACGTATCGATGGCAACCCCATAGGTGGCATCTCAGACCATCCAGAGCTGCAGAGGATGATACCGAAGTTGTTAGGGTGTGATCCGAAGACTGCAAAAAAAATATAAGAAGAAGAAGGGGGAGGAGGAGGAGTTCCGCTATTCCGAGTACTATATTTCTCTAAAGGCACTCCGATCTCACTTCTTCCAGAATCAGATATTTCCTGAGACTGCTGACATTGAGGCGATCGGGAGGTACTATTACACTCTTTAAATTAACTTAGTAGTTCGTCAACAATCTCAGTTATTTATATTGATTATTTTATATTGCAGGTATACTATGGCGTATGTGCTGGATTTGTGTGGTGCTGTCATGTTTGAGGATTCCAGCGGTGACGCGGTTACGATTATATATCTCTCCCTGCTGAGGGACTTGAAGAAAGAATCGAGATGGAACTGGGGTGGAGCTGTCCTCGCCCACTTATACAAAGGCCTCTATCATGCTTGTCTGGTAAGTTTGTATTAATATACGTTGTTATTGAAGGTTGGATAAGAAGCACCCAGTTTTATTTTAAGTTAAATTTTCAAGTCAATAATAAACAAGTTTTTGGACCACTTCTTCTGCTCCAGTATTGGTCGTGGTCACATCTGCCCATAAATTGACCAGTTATACCATTGCCACATCCCCGGTGGGGAGGTCCTGACCCAGACAGATGCCACGCGTACGCTGCTATATGGGACAGTTTGGCTTGGATGCTTTCATTTCGGAGCACCCGCTGATGGGCAAGAATGCTACCAACAAGTTCCACAAGTAAGTACCATCTACTTAATTTCATTATCACTTTAATAGATCCATTGTTTCTCTCTTTTCTAATTAATTACACTTGCAGAATGGCGCACACTAAGTCGAAAGTCGACTGGAGCCAGCATTTCGTCATGCAGTACAACTGGGTTCGATATCCGGAGCAGCACTTATGGAGCCCGCTATCTACTACTTCGTTGGGTGCTGGTCCCGGGGATCTGAGATATGCCGTATGGTACCAGAGATGGGGCATGACGTCAGTCTACCTGACGGGCCATTATGGCGAGACCCTTCGATGTAGACTGATGGATTCATCCAGCAATTATATGCCTTGGGGTCCGATCAATGCTCGCGCAGAGTCAGTTGCTGGATTTGATCCATGGGTAGCCAGTACAAGTACACAGCACATGTATACGGGGAACAAGGATGAGGAGGATTTGGGAGAGGAGGCGTCATGAGATGTGAGTTCGTAGAGGCGCGTGCAGCCGCACAGGCATGGCAAGGGCATAATGACTCCTAGGTTGTCTCTATCCGTAAGGAGACGAAGATGATGATTGTAGAGTTTTTGTTTATTGTGATATATTTCTGACTGTAGTATTTTGACTATGGGACTGCTGTATTATATTGCGCGCATTATGTTGACATTATGTTTTTTTTATTTTATGTTCATGTTGGTATTATGTTGTTTGCACTTTACATTTCTTTATTATAACATAGTTTAATAATACAATTAAAATTCAACAATATAATTAAAAGCGTAACAGTACACTTTAAGTAATTACATTCAAACTAAGAAATTATCTTGAAATCATAATTTTTATTTGCGACCCACACTCCCAGCAGACCGCCTTTGACAGAGGCGGTTTGCTAGGTTCCTGACCGCCTGGGCCACGGGCGGTCCACTAGGGATGCTTATTTATTCGTTTTTCCTATCTCTCTTCTCACTCCAACATCACTCTACCTCCCACCTCAAATGCAGAGAGAAGGGAGAAAGAGCTGAAGGCGATTTCGAACGATTTTCTGCACGACTACAGCTACAAGTAATTTTTTTATTATTTTTTAAATATTTTTTGTAATTATTTTTTAAATATTCTTTTAATTACTTTTAAAATATTTATTTCAATTATTTTTTAAATATTTTCTAATTATTTCCTAATTAACCGTTGATTACTGTACAGTTAGTATTTAATTATGCACATAATTAGCTTTCCTAATCAATTGCTGTCATTTAAAACCCTAGTTATAATGGCTCCCAAGATTGAAAAAAATAGAGAAAAAACTAAAAACGAACGCGAAGCAAAAAGAGCACTTATTAATAATTTTTGGACGGCTGAAGCCTACGCGCTGAGGAATGTGGAAATAATGTTTTCACCCAAAAATAATGAAGAATTTCTTAGCACTTTTGATCCATCAATTAGAAAAATGCTGATGGAAGGCTGGGTGGACAGGGTCCCTCCACCTGGATGGGGACAGTACTGCTTATGTGAGCTGAAGGGAGATATGGTGGATATGTTCTTCTGTTATAAATATGGCAAAGCTGTTCATCCCAATTGCATGAACTCGCATGCATATCTGCTGAATGACGCTTGTCTCACTACATGGGAATGTCTTGCGTGCATTCGTCGGGCTGAGGAAAAGAATGGAGCAAGCTCCTCAGCTCATAAGGCTTAGCCCCCAATTGTATGCTGTTGTAGTATTTTGCTTATGCGAATTGATTTATTTGGTTTGAACTATTGTTATGAACTTTCATTGTGCTTTTGATTGTACTGTTGAACTTTTTATTGCGGAACTATGTAAACTGTTTTTAGAACTATATATGTATATGTGTATATGTGTATGTGTATGTGTATGTGTGTGTATGTGTATATTATACATATAGTTCACCAAAAAAAAATCAAAGTTATAAAAATTTATGACATCACTCCGTAAATATATCAAATATTTTTTTTTGGCATACACATACACATATACATAATATTTTATTTTTTGACATATACATACACTTATACATAAACCCTAAACCCTAAATTTTTTTTCACAAAATTATTCAAATTAAAATACTAAGATTTCTTTCTAAAAAAAAACACACACACACACACACACACACACGAGGCGCCCTAGGGGTTGGCACCTCACTAGCCATGGGGAATTTTGGGCCGCCCTGGGCCCAGGCGGTTATGGCATGTTTAAAAAAAAATTGGAGGCAGGGACATTTGTAAATTTTTTATTTTTTTTAGGGATATTAATAAAAATGGCCGTCTTGTAATATATATATATATATATATATATATATAGGAGGGATCGGATTACACCACTATTTTGGTGACATGGTGTGACAATGTCCATTTTTGAAATTTCAAAATCCAAATAGTCGATCCAAACCGTTCAATATGATGAATATATTAAGAGTAACTTGGAAATCAAATTTTACATTTTTCTGAATTTTTTTACTATTTATTAAGTATTTAACAAAATCGCTATATTCAGACCGTTGAATTTTTGAACCCCTATAAATAAACCAAAAAAGAATTCAGAAAAATGTAAAATTTGATCTGTAAGCACATTTTAACATATCCATCAAGTTGAACGGTTTGGATCGACTGTTTGGACTTTGAAAATGGACGGTGTCATTCCATGTCACCAAAAAATGGTGTCATTTGATCCCTCCTCATATATATATATATATATATATATATATATATAGATGGGCTATGGTGCATTGCAATGCATGAACCCTCTTATGCATTGCACTATAAATCATGGATTTGAAATCCAAACGACCGATCCGAACCGTTCATCTTGTTCTTTATATTAATATGTGCTTGGGGACCAAATTTTATATTTTTTGGATTTTTTTTTACTATTTATTAAGCAATTTTGAAAGTCGCTGATCTGATGGTCCAGAAAATTTTACTGTTTTTTACTGTTCACAGCAAAACAGCAATTTTCAAAAATACTTAATAAATAGTAAAAAAATTCCAAAAAATGTAAAATTTGGTCACCAAGCACATTTCAATATGGATTAAACATTTAACGGTTCGGATCGGTCTTTTGGACTTTAAATCGTGATTTATAGTGCAATGTATAAGGGGGTTCATGCATTGCAATGCACCATAGCCCACCTCATAGATATATAGGATTTGGCTAATATGCTATGGGTAGCTAAGAGGCCTCCCATGCTACGGCTCAATATTCGACTTTTCAAAATTCTAACGGTCGATCTGAACCATTCATCTTGTTCTCCATATTAATATGTGCTTGGAGACCAAATTTTACATTTTTTGGAAATTTTTTACTATTTTTTTAGATTTATTGAAAATCGCTGTTTTTCAAACAAATCTCGACCATAAAAAACAGCGATATTCAATAAATCTAAAAAAATAGTAAAAAATTTCAAAAAAATGTAAAATTTGGTCTCCAAACACATTAATATGGAGAACAAGATGAATGATTCAGATCAACCGTTAGGATTTTAAAAAGTCGAATATTGAGCCGTAGCACGGGAGACCTCTTAGCTACCCATAACATATTAGCCAAATCCTATATATCTATGAGATGGGCTATGGTGCATTGCAATGCATGGACCCCTTTGTGCATTGCACTACAAATCACGGATTCAAAGTCCAAACGACCGATCCAAACCGTTCATCTTATTTTCCATATTAATATTTGCTTGGGGACCAAATTTTACATTTTTTAGAATTTTTTTACTATTTATTAAGTAATTTTGAAAGTCGCTGATCTGATGGTCCAGAAAATTTTACTGTTTTTTACTGTTCACAACAAAACAGCAATTTTAAAAAATGCTTAATAAATAGTAAAAAAATTCAAAAAAAATGTAAAATTTGGTCTTCAAACACATTTCAATATGGATTAAACATCTAACGGTTCGGATCGGTCGTTTGGACTTTGAATCCGTGATTTATAGTGCAATGCACAAAGGGGTCCATGCATTGCAATGCACCATAGCCCATCTATATATATAGACAGGCTAATATGCTTTCGGCAGCACTTCGGCCGAAGTGCTGCCACCCCATTTTCGATTTTTCAGAATCCAAATGGTCGATCCGAACCGTTCATCTTGTTCTCCATATTAATATCTGCTTGGAGACCAAATTTTACATTTTTTAGAATTTTTTTGTTATTTATTAAGCCACTTTGAAAATCGCTGATCCAACGGTGAACTGCCAAACAGTAAAATCAGGAGTTCACCGTTGGATCAACGATTTTCAAAGTGGCTTAATAAATAGCAAAAAAATTTCAAAAAATGTAAAATTTGGTCTCTAAGCAGATATTAATATGGAGAACAAGATGAACGGTTCGGATCGACCATTTAGATTTTGAAAAATTAAAAATGGGGTGGCCGAAGTGCTGCCGAAAGCATATTAGCCTGTCTCTATATATATATATATATATTTTTTTTTCATTTTTAAAGTCTAAACAGTTTATTCAAACAACTTAATATAATCTTTATATTAAAGTGTACTTAAAAACTAATATATTTTTTAAGTATTTTACTATGCTTTCAGATAGATATAAAATCACAATTTTTGATAGTTCAAAATCAATAATTTTGTAACTATGTAAAATAATAATAAATTATCAAAACAAATAAAATTTGACATCTAAGTATATTTTAATATAAACATGGACAAATCTATATTCATTCATAGAAATGCTAAGTTACGGATATAATTTTAAAATTTTAATTATATATTTTGAAATTTAATATTTGTTGGAACTTTTTATGTAATAATTTTCAAACTCCTCTCAATTAAAGAGGCATGGTGCAGGACTGCAGGACCAATTGACCCCACTTGAATATTATAAATAAATTCAAAAGTTAGCTTGTTATTGGTCATATGTACTGTGTAGCAGGTGAGAAATATTGCCTGAATAGTGAATACAAACAGGATAAGGCTACTAGCAAAATAAAGCTGCTTTACAGCTCGATCATGACTAGATGCTTTAAGAGTTTAGATTACTATTACTATTATTATTATTATTATTATTATTATTATTATTATTATTATTATTATTATTATTATTATTATTTTTGGTCTAGTTTTGTTATATATATATTTTTTCTAATCATAATTACAATTAAAGTATATATGACTTGTCTTCTCAAAATTTAAACGGTCATAATCGATGATATATAACCGGATGCTTTAGATGTTTGCCTATTAATTTTCATTAATTTTGTGAGAATCGGTTCTTATAAACTGCATAAATTTTTCCTAACAAGGTCCATTCATCCATAATCTGAATGGTAATAATTGAAGTATGGGTACAAATATGAACTGTCTTGAAATTTTAAGAAGACAAGCTATACTTTAATTATAACTGTTAATTATAGATAGGTAAACGAATGGATCTTACTGGCAAGATTTTTCTACAATAGCTATAGGAGCCCAAACCTGATAAAAATGTAATTGTAGATCAATTTTTTTATTTTTTAGAACATTTTGCTAGATTTTAGATATGTAGAAAATCAATTGACCTAAAAATTCTATATCATCCAAAAGTAGTGATTTTCTAAACATTTAAAAATAGTAAATAAATTCTAAAAGATATAAAGTTTAGTCAACAAGTACATTTTCGTCTGGAGATAATATTGAACGTATGGTTCAGATCGACTGTTTGGACGTTGAAAATGAAAACAATGATCAATCCATATTATTGATCAATCCACGCCTATATATGTATAGTACCATAGTCTCACTCAACATTATATATATATATAATTAATAATTAATGACAAACTTGATTTGTATAACATCAATTCTATCATTTTATTTAAATAATAATTTATATTTTTAAAATAACGAGATCAATATATAATTAATTATAATTTTATACGGAGTGAGGGGTGAGGCTATGTTACTATGCTAGAATGAATTAGTTGCGGCCACCAAATTTATTAAGGTTATTTCTCCGTGCAAGTGCAAGAAGGTCTTCTTGTCTTCCTCGATCTGTTTTAAATTTAATTAATTGGGTCTTTTCTCTCATCCTCATCCTCATGTTTTATTTTGAGTAAAAAGGTCGGAGCCCTGCTTCATTATGAAACACAGTTAAACAAAACCAAAAGAAGTGTGATTGCCAGAGAGATACCATACAAGATACTCTTCCAATCATCACCCTAACCAAAAGATACTAACACCAGCTCCCTAATGGAGACAAACACATAATATCTAAACAAGCCAATCGCTAACATAGAGCATAAAAGTTCACAAATCTGCCTGTTTTATAACTACAGTTAGCAACACTATATGTAGTACTTATTAGAGCAAAACAGTTCAGATAAATGCCAAGCCGGTCTCTTAACCGCCATTTGATGCCTCTCAAGCTGGCAATGATGTAGAGGGAGGAGGGGATGGTGTGTTATGAGAGAAGGGGCCTTGCAAGTGCACTAGCTAATCATCACTAGGTCTCCAGATCCTCAATGGTATGGATGCAATAGCATCGGTTGTTGGCATCCATTGAGTAGTAGCTGCTTTAGTCCTTGGCTTGGTGTGTTTGCTTCATGTCCAATATTCAATCAAGGGAAGTGTAAGAAGAATGATTTGCCTTCCTGTTTTCGGACTAGAGTTTTGAAAACACACATCATTCTGATGTTTCCACATTGTCCAACATATACTACTAAAAATGAGTAAAAACGCTTGTTGTTGAATCTGTGTGCAATCTGTGTCCACATGTCACAGGGTACCCATAGCAATTATCCTAAGTATTTTGTGTGCAATCTGGAGCATGCAAGTATAAACCTAACAAGCTGGGCCCATTGTCAGCCTCTTAAAAGAAATTTTATTGATTCCTAGAGATGGGTGGACTCAGAGCACAAGGAATAAGCTCCTTGAACCGAGATGTCAGTGATCCGGTTCATCATGCTCCAAGCTCAACCAAACTTGAGCTTGAATCAAACCCCAGTGCTTCAGTGTTCCCCGACCCCTTCGGGTTGCATGCACTTGGTGCTTCATACACCGCGCACAAGTCCCTGCGTGGTCTACACTATGCCAAGCTCAAGTAAGAGAAGAGAAAGGTCAGAGAGAGAGAGAGACTGACACATGGGCTCCACTAGTCAGCCTCTCCTTTCTTCCTTCTTCTCTTTCTCTTCTTCTTCGATGATGGAGAATGATGATTCCGGCGGAGCAAAGCTCAAAACATGAAATTGAAAGCACAAAAGGGTGTTTTACCTCAAGGCGATGGTCTCTGAACGATTAGTTTGGCAAGAAATAGTCTCAAATGATATGAACTCAAAGCACCCGAATTATGGCGCTTGTGAAATTGAGGGCAATGGGAATGAATCAGAGCTCTCTAAGTGCTTAAAGATGATTGTTGGGGTATAAATGAAGAGCTTCAATGCTCAGATTAAAGAATGTATGCATGATTGGCTGCTAGCACATTAATGCCTACAAAAGCAAGGCGCAGAAGATCAGTAAAAGAAAATCGACCGTTGGGGATGGCTCTGACGCTCAATTAACCTTATGTACAGGTGCACAACATGACAAATTAAAGGAATCTTCCTTCCAGCACATAAGGAAAGGCATGACCCTCATATACCAATATCTCAGCCCTTTAAATCAAACCAAATGAAGGCCATGATCATGCTGCACCCCTGGATTGCCAACATGGCTGAAATTGATTAGTTTACATCACTACAAATGATTCCTTAAAGGGCCAAGCTTAAATCTCAAGCATTGAAATTAAATTGATGAAAATGAAGGGCATGAATGATGCCAGTATAGGCCAAGCCCTAACCTTAAGCTCTCTTGTCTTCATAGCTATATATACATGATCAAATGAAGTGAATAGAAGAGGTTCAGATCTGAGATAGCTGCATATAGCTTTCTTTACACATATACACAAATTCATACACTAATACACATACTAGCAAGCTTGAGAGTTTAGTTCCTTCTTGCTTTCCATTGAAACTAGGTAATCAGAAGAGCATAAACACAATGTAAGGCCTTGGAGGCCAATTCATGTATCTTGATTTGATGAATAAAGCTTGTTTCTTCTTGAATCTTGTTCTTTTGATCTTTTCATTTACATTTTCTTGCTTCTCTCTTGTTCTTATCTGATCCTTTGCTTTGAAATCATTTAAATGTATCTAAAAGTGTATATAGCTACCTAAAATCCAAAGCTTTAGTTGTTTTAATACAAAACTTTATAAAAAAAATCACATTTTAGCATACTCTTATTGTTTATTTCTATACCTTCTTCTTCCCTATCTCCCTTGATCATCTTTATAACTTGATTAGGGGCTAAGATGAGTGTAGTGAGCCAGATGGCGTCCTTGCTCATCAGATCCTTATGATCTCTTTATAAAAATGATCAAAATAGGGAATAAAGTGACTTTAAATAAAACATAAACATACAGGGACTGTTTAAAGTGAGCAAGATAGCATCCTTTACAGTTATCAACCTAATGATCACTTGAGAGAGCCTATTTGCAAATAAAATTAGAGAGATAGTGAAGCTATGCTATCAAAATAGCTAATTTCACTATTTTAAAGGATTTATTTGCAAATAGTGAGAAAACCGAGATCCAAAGTGTGAAAAGATAGCAATTATATTGCTACAAGTCACTTACATCTTTGAATCTATGAAGTTTTGATGATAATGCTCCATTAAATCAAGTGTAAAGGTGCCAAAACATGATTTTCAAACATCCAGGGACCTCCCTGCATAACCTAAAAGTCTTGAAATGTTTTAAATGTTCTAATATGATGATCTGATAAGCTTTGAATCATCTGATCTCTTTTCTTTGGTTATTGATACATGAAATAGTGGCTTCAAACCCTTGAAAACCTGTTCTGAACCAAACTAGACCCATACCAGGCCACCTGATACTCTTTGTTAACCTCTGGTACAACGACAAGTCAAGACTCAGTACCAAATAGCAATGTAAACCTTACTGGTACAATGAAATATATTGAAATGTACAAAAATGACCTCTACTGACAGATTGGTCAATTCTAACTTTAAATTGACAAAATTACCCTTCATACCCCTGGGCACAATTCAAGCCAATTGACTGAGTAGTAGTGCTCAGAAAAATTTGAAATTTGAAATAGAAATCTTTGACCTATATATCTTTGAACCTATGAAATAAAATCCATAACTTATGTACAAAATTCAAGAGCAATTGGGCCTGAAAACCTAAAAATATCATGCTCATATATTTTCCCTTTGATCAAAGCCCAATCTAATGCAAATCAACGCTCCTGTGATGATCCAGATCCTTCTAAATGATATAAAAGACTCTAAAGAATACTCAATTCAACCTCAAATCTTCTGTACCGCTCATTGATACTGGACTGGTACTGAAACCGATGCCCAAGAACCCAAATCATGTTCAAAACTCCCCTAAAGCTTAAATTGATGCTTCCGATGTCCTCTGTGACTTCAAGTCAACTCAAATGACCAATTTCTCAAAAGAAATCAGGATGAAATCGATTTAACCTCTCTCAATATCGAGGGACATCGTATATGCCTTCTTTGCCCTCTCTAGTGATCCTCATCCGCTGATAAAGGTACCAATCGGCTCCTAACATCAAGGCGATCAAGATGGAGTGCTCAGCCGGCGCTGCCGTGACCGGAATCGGTCGGAATCTTCCTTTCTTAGCCTTGTCATACATGAACCCTAACCCCCATCGGGTTGCACGTGTTACACTTATGGGCACCTCTAATTGCTCAAAAACTGAAATTAAATTGCAATTGAAATTAAATAGATGAGTTTAGAGAAATTTGACACGCAGGATGTTAACGGAGTTCGGCAAAACAAATGCCTACGTCTCCGGGGATTCGCAACCTTGTGTGGTGCGCCTTTCTATTACCCAATACGAAAGGATTACAACTTGTGAACTGTTGAGCCCTTACACACCAAGCAGGAAGTCAAACGGCCAACTCAAAGAGATGAGAACAAGGTCTCGATTGCCTAGAACACAAGAGAAACACTCAATAGATTACTTTAACCTAATCTAGATCAAGATTAGTGAAGTAGGTTTGAGGTTGCTTGAGGAATTTTGAAGTTTTAAGCTCTCAGAAAATCGCTTTTAAAATGATTAGGGTCTGCTGAGATGCTTTGAGAAAAGATCTCATCACTTTATTTATAGTGTCAGCTCAAAAATGAGCTATTTGACATAAAACGTTACAACGTTTAATTCAAATGCGATTTTAGGGTTTTAATCTTCTGACAGCTTAGCAAAACGTTATAACGTTTTAACCTGTATAAACTTGATCGATACAGAAGTTATTTGAAGCTTAAATATACTTGAAACGTTACAACATTTTATAAACGTTACAATGTTTCTAGTTGGTACTGTACTACTGTGCTTCAGTAGTTCTGGAACTGTTAAATGTTACAACGTTTGTATAACGTTATGATGTTTGTAAAACGTCACAATGTTTGTAGAACGTTATAACGTTGTAATTTTGTTTCTTCTTTTGATCAGTTTATTGTTTTAGACCAATGTAAAACGTTACAACGTTTTGAAAACGTTAGCAATATTTTATCCCATTTTAATCAACCTCACATATACTTTACCAAGTTTTTGATTTTACAATTTGTATTCTTGATAAAAGTCTTTGTGATTTCTTCAGTCCAAGCATATTATACTGCAGTTCTTACTCTTCTTGGACCTACATATTCTCAAAATAGAAGAAATCGTAAAATTCAATAATTTTATGTTTTTGAAAATTAGTCAAATAGACGTACGAACAACAGCACGGATATTAAAGCACCCCCTTGATCCAACGATCCAAATTCAAATCAAACCGACCGTTTATTGACCCATGGGACCCCCCTGTCATTCAGATGATTTAATTAAATGAATTAATCCGAATCTCAAAGCCCAAATGAGTGGTATATGTGCTCTGTACATTAATTGATGATCCAGTGCACTTATCAAAGGCCCAAAAACCCAAATCCTAATGCTACAGTATAAATCTCAAAGCCCATTTAATTAAATTATCTTTGTACACATCTTAAAGCCCAATGATCTTGATCTAATGTCTTATACATATCTCAAAGCCCAGAAACCCAAATCCTGATGCTCAGCACCAATCTTAAAGTCCATATGTGACCAAAAGACGTCCTTTTGTATATAAAACCCTCTATTTATTCAAAATATGTAGAGAAGTCCCTGTAAATTTACACAAAGGCCCCTGTCAGCATAAAACTCCTTCGAACAAGCCCTTAAAGACCCATTTTTCACTCCAGACCCTGTCAAAAGCCCAAATCATAGCCTAAGGTCCCTAGACATTTACAAATAAGTCCCTGAAAATATAAAATCTTCATAAACAAGTCCTTTCAAGTCCTTTTTGACCATAACTTTCTCATACTAAGTCCAAATCAACTCAAATCAGTTCCAAATGAACCCAAATTCAATTCTTTATAAATCCAAATGATACTTGAACACATCCAGGTCCCATCCATAATCTGAAATGACCAAAATGCTCCTCTCTTGACATATTTTTATAAATAAAAATATAAAGAATGATATTTAAATGTTTTCTTTAAAAATAAGAATACGTAAATGAGTACCAACCACATTACCAAAATAAAACATACATGAGCCCCTTTTAGCCCCATTATTCGGTTCACAACCCATAGACACAAATTCCGGAATGCATGAGGTGTTCAGTATAACTCGAAAGGTCTTTCTGATGTAATTAATGGCGAGGGCTTGCGCCTGTCGGTAGTTAAACGTCATCACAATTGAAAATAATAAAACCTCCGACAACTGATCATGAACGTAGGTTGTCACAAGGGGTGAACCAGAAGGAATGAAAAAAGAAATCCCCAGTGAATGCCTTCCCCTGAGTTCGGTGACCTGCTCACATTCACTTTAAAGAACCAGAGCACTGAACCCACGTGGGAGCATTTCCACTCACCCACACATAAATCCGCACTGTTAGCTAACCTGACGCCGTGCAACTTTCTGCGCCCTATAAAAGGTATTTAAACATTCAAAAAAATTGGGAAAAAAAGATAATTCTACATGGACATTTAACTAAAGTCCTTGTAAAAAGGTATTTAAAGTTTTAAACACTAAAAAAAAATGAAAAAAAAAAGACAATTCTATATGGACATTTAATTAAAGTCCGTGTAGAAAGGTATTTAAACATTAAAAAAAAAGAGCTACATAGACATTTAGCTAAATATCCGTGTAGAAAGAGTAATCGTACACGGACATTTAGTTAAATGTTTGTGTAGAAAGAGTAATCGTACACGGACATTTAGCTAAATGTGTGTGTAGAAAGAGTAATCGTACACGGTTGTTTATGTAATAATCCGTGTAGCTCAGTTATTTTGAGAGCGATGCTGGCAAGTGTTTGTACATGGTTGTTTATGTAATAATCTGTGTAGCTTTCGATAATCACACACGAGTAAATATCCGTGTATAAATATTCAGAGATTTCTACACCCTTACATTCCACACGGCATAAAATCTGTGTAACTCCCTTGTTTATGTCCGTGTATAATCACTTATTCTGTAGTAGTGTTTTTTGGATCTGCTAATTACTTTAATCTTTTTTTTTCTCGTAAGAATGAAAATAAACCAGAATACAGCTACAGATATGTGGTGAGATCTACGGGATTAATTGGAAAAGGAATTTTTAATTTTAAGTATTCAATATCTTATGTCCTAGCATGCTTAATTAAGTGCATAAATTTGTTTTAATATTCTTTCGTATGATATGATTAATACTCCTATTAACCATTATTTTTCATGCTATCATTTAATTTTTCTAGATCTGTGGGACTTCAAATACAGTTTTCAAGATATAATTATTTAAAACATGACAGGGCTCACATCACATGATACTGATTCAATTTTTAAGCGTGTTGTTAGGTATATAAATGGCTTACCATTATATTCCATGCAATTTGAATTATGTTTTGTTATGCATCAAGAGCGATTTCTTTCATTCAGATCAATGAAAGTTAAAAAAAAAACCTAGATGAACGGTAACACATGCATTCAACATAATCTCATTATCTTTCATAGGCATGCTATGAATATGAATATGTTAGGGTTTCAAAAAGAGAGACTAAAACGCGATAAACAAGACACGAATATTTATGAGAAAGCTTAATTATATTCTTAATTTTATTATTATATAAAGTATAAATGAGATAAATTTATGACAGCATAAATTTCTAAAAAGAGAAACCTACAAATATAACACATCCTAAAATATCCTATACAAAAATTACTAAATTATTTCTCCTTAATATAACATGCCAAACAAAGTCCACTGTTAATTTCTGACATCCTGCTAAATCAAGTATGATGAAAATATATAATGAGATGAGACAATACACAACAATCCTCCCATTGACATGACATCTCATTCTGAAACAAAATCCCAAAATCAACTCCTAAAGCACATCATCAACTTGAATGTCAACTAAATTAGCATATCCTGAAGAACTATCACTCTGGTATGGCCTTCTGTTTATTCTTGAGTTTGAAACAAACGGCCATGATATGAGCTTTCTTCCGGCAATAGTTATAAATTAGATTCTTGTGCTTAGAGCTCTAATAGGTTAATGATGAAGTCAAGTTCTTCCCTTTTTCTTTCACCTTAATATCAATTCTCTCCATGCCATTGAGAAATACAGTATAGTGTGAAATATAGACCTTAACAGATGTACCTTATGCCATCTTGAAAGAATAGAACCTTTGTTTGCTTGGTCTTTACGTTGAGCACAAGTGCGCGAAGGAAACACCTGGATGTTTTTCCCATGATACATAGATGAATCTAAAAACCCTCAACAATAGCAACAGAAACAAAGAATCCTGAAATCGTCGATTGGCTATCAGCAATAGAGGTGGCTCTGATACCAATTTGTTAGGATTTCTAAGAAGAGGCCAAAAACAAGACACATAAATTTATGAGAAAGGTTAATTGTATTTCTTGTACTACTTTATTACATTCGGTACAAATACAATATAATTATAACAACATAAATCTATAAAAAGAGAAACATATAAATAACACCTTCTAAAAACCTATACCAAATACTAATTTCTTCCTCCTTAATATAGCATGTCAAATATAACGTAATATTCCTAATATCCTGCTAAATCAAGTCTGATGAAAAAATATATGATAAGATGATAAGTCACTACTATAGAAATGGTCATTGTACACTGCACATTCTACACGAATTTGATAATTTTACCTAAAAACCGTGGAGAAATTCTAATTTTTTGGAAGTTTGAAATATGTGTGGGATCTCTACACTGATGTTTACTAAAAAATAAGTGTAGAAAGCCGTGAGAGAGCTACACGGACGTTTATCAGGAAATGTACACAGATTATTATTTAAATAATAGTGTAGAAATCCTTGAGAGAGCTCCACGGATATTTAATTAAAGACCCGTAAAGAAAGGTCGGCATTGTACACGGATGTTTGTTTAAATTAAAGTGTAGAAAGCTTGTGAGAGCTACACGGCTGTTTCATAAAACGCCGTGTAGAAAGGTGTCAATTATACACGGTTTTTTGTTTAATTAATAGTGTGAAAAGCTGTTAGAGAGCTCCACGGACGTTCAATAATAAAGGCCATGTAGAAAGGTTATTTTAGGGTTTTGGTAAATGACGCGCCTTTTCCATCACAAAGTTGGTTATATAAAAGGCCTTCTCCTTTCCAGCGCCGATTTGATCAATTCTCTCCGTCTCTGTGATCTGATAATTTCAGAGGTGGATGAAAATCATGTTTTAATAAAGAAAGAGCTGATCAAATAAAGAGTTGGACGAAGATTTTCGAAAAAAAAGGAAGAGGTGAGATGAAGGACCTTCAAAGCCGGATGAAGAGTCGACTCTGAAGGTTCTTCATCCATCTCTTCTTTTTTTTTTGAAGGTCCTTCGTCTAACTTTTTATTTTCACCTAGCTCTTTATTTGTTAAAACATGTATCTTCTTCCTCCAAAAGAAAAGAACACTACTGGATAATTTCAGAGCCAGCCGGATGAAGAGTTGGAGAAGGACCTTCAAACCGGATGAAGAGCCGGTCTGATTTGTGCGCTAAAGTGTTTTTGGATGATAATTTCAGAGCCGGATGAAGATCTAGTTGGATGAAGGACCAGAGTAGGATGGGGAGTCGATGAAGAGTCGGACGAGATTGTCCGACACTTCAGCCAACTCTTCATCCGATTCTGAGGGTCCTTCATATATCCAGCTCTTCCAGTCCTTAATAGAATTTTTTAGTTTATATGGATTTAACTTTTGTAATTAATGCTCAATAAGAATTTTTATTTTTTGTATAAATTAGTGTACATGAATTTTTTGTTCAAATTGCTATATATGTTGGAATTCTGGATTTTAAATGTTTTCCTTTGTTCTAGAAATTGTTTGTTCTGCCAGCTGAAAAACATTAAAAGAAAAAAACACAATGCTACACG